>PVHY01006546.1:0-73724 GCA_004024945.1 Uropsilus gracilis | reverse complement strand
AACACTCTTACACTGCTGGTGGGAATGTAAACTCGTCCAGCCACTATGGAAAGCAGTATGGAGAACCCTCAAACTAATGAAAATGGAATTACCATTTGACCCAGCAGTCGCACTTCTGGGAATCTACCCAAAGGAGACCTCAATGTGGGTACAAAAGGACACCTGTGCTCGGATGTTTATTGCAGCACTATTTATAATTTCAAGGACATGGAAACAACCCAAATGCCCAGAACAGATGACTGGATGAAAAAGATGTGGTATATATACACAATGGAATATTACTCATCAATTAAAAATGACATATTTGATGAATTTATGGAAACCTGGATGTACGTAGAAGAAATCATTCTAGCAGAAACGAGTCAGATAGAAAGGGACAGAAACCAAACGGTCTCACTAATATATGGTCAACCAAATGAAACTGCACAAGGGGAGAATGGAGACCAGCTGGAGCAGGTGGGAAGGGGAGGCGGTGGGTGACCCCCAGGGACTGAAATGATGTGAAATATATATAAATAAAAATTATTTAAAAAAAGAAATAGCATTATTAAAGTTTTAATTAAGCCCCCGGACAACTGTCAGAACAGAGGCAATTGGGGAGACACAACAACTGACTTCAACATTAAATGTAATATGTGAAGGTTAGTTTCTTACTTTACCAAATGTACTGTTCTAGACAGATGCTAACAGTGGGGGAAAATGAGTAAAGAATATAAGAATTCTGTGCTACCTTTGCGACTTTTCTATATATCTAAAATTAGTTCAAAATAAAAAGTTCATTAAAAAATAGGCAGGCAAAAAAAAAAAGAGGGCAAGAATGTTGAGGTGAGAAAGCAAGAGAAGATGTACATGAAGAAAAACAAACTTGCCTTTGCAGAGCTGAAATCTTACCAGGTGCTGGGCTCCTGTTGGCACTTCAGCTATGCAAATTCACACAGTAGCCACCCTAGCCTCCAGCTTGCAGAGGGAAGAAGGAGATTTGGAGTTATGCATCCAATAAGCAAGGCAACAGGGCTCTAGCCCAGGTCCACAAGACTCCAAACTCTATATTCACCTTCTACCTCACTAAATTGCCTTTTCTTCTGGAAATAATGGAAAAGCCACACTCATTCTGTGCCTGTACACCTCCTCCATTTATCCTTATCTGTGCATGATTGGCCCTTTGTGTGAGGCACCTATTCATCCCCTACCCAGTGGCTACACATAGAAGCTGGTCCAGGACACCTCTGGTATGCCAAGTTATCTTCCATCCCACTTCTGTTTTGTATATCTATTAATCTGACTACTGGTCCCTGATATTTAACTCTCTATCTTTGATTTTGCCCTGTTAGAAATGGCTCTCCCTTTCTCCACCCTTTCTCCTCTAGATTTTATGTGCTATGACATGGGATAGAGGCCTCTTCCTCCAAGTCCATTCCTACTTTAGTGGACCTAGGACATAGCAAACACACTTGCTCACACATACACATGCAAGACCAGCCTGGTTAATAAGTGAATGCAATCTGGTCCCATCAGCCAATCCAACTGTCTTCCTTGAAGTAGACAGGGGGAACTAGAAGGTTTACCCTAAATATGATGATGGAAATATGACGAGAGAAGGGTCCTTTGATAGTATTCAGAAAAATTTCCAATAAATACTGGTCTTACCAACTAGACAGGAGGAAGTTTCATGTCATTAAGAAAACGTGTTAGTGAGAGACCAGTGAGGTCCAGCAGATGATTGGTAATGCTTTGTTAAAACAAATGAACAAGACAAGGATTTTATCACAGCATGCTGACTGTGCTTGCACTTTGCTGTCATATTTAAAATAGAATATATAGGTGACCTACCAAAGAAAAGTAGTTCTTTCATATGACTGTTTGGATTTTCACAAATAAACTTTGGGGCAGTAAGTCATACTGCTCTGACATCAGGAAATACATGTCCTAAACTGAAAGCATTAAAAAGAAAACCAGGTAAGGTAGGGAAAGGACATCTGCTGAAGTAGTGACTTGGTGACTATACCTGATGTGGACACAGTCCCTGCTCTCCTTTTTGCATATGGTGGCTATCAGGGTGTCTTTTTATAGAAAAGGTAGCAATCCAATGTCTTTTTTTAAGCAAGTATTTATTTTCACTATCCACTTTACGCACCACACTCTGCAGATAACAAGAGGTAAGAATTCAAGGACCTTAAATCTTGAGACCGCAGGGGTCCTGCTCTCAAAGATTTTATCATTAATTTAGTGGAAATCATACATATTCATGTGCAAATACCTAATTTCTTAGAATATTAATTAATTAGACATCATTTTGCCTTGTCAGTTATAGATTCATAGCAGTTTTGAAGACAATATTTTATATTTTTTTTCTCTTAAAATAGAACTGGCATGAGAAATGGCAGGGAAAGAACAGGTATAAAAAATAGTATTTCACTTTGACTTCAGTGAAAGAATTTCTCCAGTCACAGAGTCAGAAACCCCCAATGAAACAGCTGAAGTTACACAGCCCACAATTCAGGCATTGTCTTGGGAAAACCTTGGGGAAGTACATAACTGCCCAGGGGTTATATTCTAACAGTTTCTCATTAAGATACTTGAAGGGATTAATGTTCCTGGTAATCTGTTTGGCAACTTGTATCGCTTATCCTTTTTCCCAGTTCAATACCATTTTCAAATCCTAAAATAACCATTGAAATTCCACTTCTTCCAGGAAGATTTCTGGAAGAAAGGTGGGGGTGGGGAGGATATATATTCCCTTTCCATGGAAGGGGACCAATTACTCTGCTTCACCAAGATTTGCCTAACCTTAGCCCTAAAAGTGCATATTTGGGGAACTCCACCATCTTAGAGGAAGCTTGTCACTGACACAGAATGAATTGTGGCCCCCACCCCCCAGATTCTTACACTGAAACCCTAACTCCTCATGGAATAATATTTGCAGAGGTCATCTTTGGTAGGTCTCAGTGAAGTCATAAGGATGGGACCTATGATAGCATTAGTGTCCTCAGAAGAGACACCTGTGAGCTCACACATACCCTTTCTCAGTCAAGAGAGGAGCAGCCTGCCTGCAAGCCAGACAGGGACTTCTCATCAGAACCCCACGATGCTGGCACACTGATCTGGGATTCCCAGCCTTCAGAATCACGCAATATAACTAATTGTTAGTGATACAACTCAATCTAAGGCATTTTATTATGACACCCATGCCAACAATAAAGCCACTATCTCCATGTTCCTCTCTGTAAACATAACATCCAAGAAATGTTTTCCATGTGACTTTTTTTATTAGTATTGCTTAGAATAAAGTTGGATCAAGGTACCTTTAGAGAGTTTCACAAAGGTTGGAGAGGGTCATCATTGTATGTCCTTTTAAATACTGTGTTTTTTTTCCTTTTTTTATAAAACAGGGCCACCTCCTTTTTATATGCAAAAAAAAAATAAGTCAGAAAAAGAAATTACAAAAAGTACTTTATTTACCACTGCACCAAAGAAGATTAAATACCTGGGAATAATCCTAACAAAATGCAATAAATACCTGGGAGTAAACCTAACAAAAGACATGAAAGATCTGATACAGGGTTGTGAGTGATGCAGTTAAAAATTGTTTTGGTGGTAAAATACCCTAGTAGGTGGGGTCTGAGAGAACAATGTGTGAAAAGAAGCTAGAAGCACCAGAAAGCAGATAAAAGGAAGGAGTAAGAATTGTTGGTTGACAGCTTTTGCCCCTTTTGGACCCAATTTCAGTTGGCAACCATGGCAGGACAAATCACTCATGGTAGCCCAACCCAAGGTAAACTACCTTAAGGTGAAAAGCAGTAAAAACGCCTTAGTAAAAAGTAGTCATGGGTTTCAAATGGACAAACCTTGTAATGTGCTTATTACTTTGGACTGTAGTCATGTATTTAAAATGGGTAAATTTTGCAATGTTTCCATTGCTTTGGATTCTGTGGGCATGCAGTAAAAAGCTCTGCATGCATTTTGGTTATGTGTTCATAAAAAAGTATTTGCCTATGTCAGTATGTATACTGGTTGGTGAAAAGAAAAGTGAAAAACCTGGTATAAGACTGCCAGAGCAAATTCAGTATGTTTGTAAAAAGCCAGATTTACAGAGTTTGGAAGTTCAGAAAAAAACGCAAAAAACAGTAAACTACTCAGAACTTGGAAAGCTGATTTGTGTGTTAGCAATTGTGGAAGAAATTTGGGGAGTCTTGGAGAAGTGGAACAGCAAGGAACACTGGAGAAGAAGCAAAGAGAAGACTCAAAGAAAGACTGGATTTTTAAGTGCCTGCCTTAATTTTGGAGGGGCAAAGGGCACCATTTTAGACATGTGTTTTGGGGATCATTGGGACTGAAAATGGTGACTGAGAACTTTTTTTAAGGGTTAATGCACAATAAATTAATAAAAAATAAATAAATAAGGTTTATTTACAGTAAGGGGAAAAACAAACTAAAAGTCTAAAATTCCACATTCACACAGGTACTCCAAACAGAAAGGAACCCCACTTCTGCTCCTCATGTAACTGCATGGGCTTTACCTCACTTCACAATTGCTGAGTTATGTCCTTGTCCTTTGGTCTTCCTTCATGTCCAACACAAGGTTTAGGTTGGGTCTCTCTGAGTTGCACAGTGGCTCAACACTTACTCAGTGTTTCCTTTCCTCCAGGGTCCACATCTGGAATTTGTAACAAAGTAAAAGTACCCTTCCTGTTTAGGCCTCTTTTACCTCTGTTTTTTTCAGATACAGCTAATGCAATGCCTAAATTTTATGAACAAATACATGCCCATATTGGGGTCACAGAAGTATTACAATCAGAAGTATTACAATTCAGAAGTATTACAATCCCAAACTTCAAATTATACATGCTAATGAAAATAGCATGGTACTGTAACAAAAACAGACAATCAGACCAATAGAACAGAATTGAGTACCTTGAAATAAAGCCACACATGTACAGTCAACTAGTTTTTGACAAAGGGGCAAAAAACATACACTAGAGCAAAGATAACCTCTTCAATAAAGGTTGCTGACAAAACTGAACCACTACATGCAAAAAAATGAACCAAGAACACTCCCTCACACCATGTACAAAAACCAACTCGAAATGGATAAAAGACTTGGATGTAAGACCTGAAGCCATAAAATACATAGAGGCAAAACACTCTAAGACTTACACTTCAGACATCTCTTTCAGGACACATCTACAGATGCTAAAAAAATTAAGGAAAACATAAACAGCTGGGACTACATCAAATGAAGCAGTTTCTGTACAGCAAAATAGACAATAACCAAAACAAAAAGAACCCCCCCCCCAAAAAAAAGGGAGAAAAATTTTGCCTTCCATAAAAGTGATAAGGGTATGAAATTAAAGATCCATATAGAACACACTTAACAAAAACAAGACAAAAAAATCTCTCAAAAGTGGGGAGAAGAACTAAAAATACTTCTTCAAAGAGGAAATACAAATGGCCAATAGGCACATGAAAAATTCTCAACATCACCAATAATCAGGGAAATGCAAATCAAAACCACACTGAGATACCATCTTACACCAGTAACAATGGCCCATATCAAACAAACAAACAACAACAACAAAAAACAGATAACAACAACAATGCTGGCATGCATGTGGAGAGAAAGAAATACTCTTACACTGCTGGTGGGATTGCAAAGTGGTCCAGTCACTATGGAAGGCTGTGTGGAGGACCCTTAAATTACTGAAAATGGAACCTGCATTTGATCCAGCAATTCAACTACTGGGAATCTACCCAAAGGATACAAAAAACACTAATTCAAAAGGACATCTGTACTTGTATGTTTATCCCAGCACTATTTACAGCTGCCAGGATATGGAAACAAATGGCAAGTAGTTGAAAAAGATGTGTATATGTACGCAATGGAATATTACTCTGCAATCAAAACCAACAAATATGAGGCATTTGGATGGACTTAGGGGGGATCATTTTAGCAGAGAAAGAAAAAGTAAAAGACAAAACATATGCTCTCATCTATAGATGGGATATAGAAATAACAAAAGACCTGCAAAAAATCAAAATAAGCTGACAGTGGAACTGGGTCAGGCAGTGAGAAAGGGGGTATGGAGGACAAGAAGATGGAGCTGGAAGTTCAGGGGTAACAGGGTGGAGGGAGAATCCCGGGGAATGCAAAGATGTAATACACACACACAAATAAACAAAAAAAATCATTAAATAAAAAAATACATAATATTCTCATGCTTGAAATATTATGTGGCTGTATAAAATTTATAATTTAAGGACAAAAAAAAGGAAAAACTAAAAAACTGACATCAGGACTAAAGCATAAAATAAAGGGGGGAGGGGGAGGGAGGGATAGTCACAGGAGATTGGGATGACAGTTCACACATCATTTTATATCTATATATTTATATAGATATACACACACAATCAATTAAAAGGTCAAAAAATAAAATAAATTTGTACTTTTAAAATAAAACTAAACTGGACTCTTTGTTTGTTTTGTTTTATTTATTTGATCAGATTGGTCATGATATGCTCACTAACGTTCTCTAATTCCTGTGAGTTTGGTTTGGGTGGACCTAGGAAAAAGCATATTTAACAGCTATTGGTAAGAAAAATAGAAAAAAAGAAAGCTTATGTTTACTAATTCTCAGGTAATTTATCTGGTGTCAGATAAGTACTTAGTGAGAGGTCCTTTTGGTCAACTTTTATAGGCAGGAGCCCAGAATGGATATTTGGGGGAAAAGAGCTTTTTTTTTTCCCAGTGTGGATACTCTGTAGTTGAGCTCAACATTCCAAATTTCAGTTTATATTTACAATGGAAATAATTACATCTGCATGATAAGAAATCACTGAAAATGAAACATAGATGGGTGACTAGTGAGTATTGGCTAGCAAGTATTTACTGAAACAAATAACAACTAATAAATATTGTAAAAATGTCATTGTCTTTCTGTTTTGAAGTTATCAGTCAAACTGAATGAGTGAATCTAGACTTGTGTTGTGTTTAATGAAGGGCACAGAAGAAGGTAGTCTATAATTCTGTAAGGTCTCTCTAGGTAGACCTGAAAGCATTCCATCCTCTTTTTCTGGGCATTTTCACTCACAACCAGAGCTTCAGTTTCCATCTATACTCACACACTATCAGTACTAGTCCAAGTTCCCTCTTGGAGTTCCTTACCCAATGAATGACTGATAACTACATTAAACTCATCAGCATCATGCCCAAGCCATGATCTCCCCCTCTCCACTGTGAATCTCTTTTAGTCTCTCCAGTAACATTACTTTCCCATGAATGTGCATGCCAGTAACATTGAAGCAACCCTTGGCATTTCTCTTGAACCTCCATATCCATACCATCAAAGTCATCCCAACCTCTCCATCTCCACCACAGTCCACAGTTGCTAACAGCTCTCCCTGGATTACTACAATAATTTACTAAACGTCCCAAATTCTTTACTAAACCCTTGCTCTCAGGTAGCCCCAGAGTGAAATCTGAAAGACAGAACTAAAATCATGACCTTGCTACCCATATTGTCCATAAAATAAAGCCCAAAGTTTGGTGAAGGTCAACAAGCTACTCTTACTTGCCTGAGCCGACCAGCTCTACAGCTCTGTTTCACAGCACAAGGGCCCAGTTACCAAGCACAAATCACAATGGTGTTTTTTCCATGTGTAGTTGTATGCAAATACTGCTTCCTATGGGAGAATAATCTACCTTTTCACTGCTGTTCTCCTAAGTAGTTCCTGGGAGCCTTTTGAGTTCAACTCAAAAATGGCTTTGTCAGGGAATCCAAGTACCCTATATTTAACCTGGGGAAAACATTCAAAATAATGTTAAAATTCATACTAGTTCTAATTACTTAATGATTGTTTCCATCACTAAAAGTTAAGTTCTAGCATGGTTAAATATCTGTCTATCTTGTCATTATTCCATGGGTCCTATTATAATCCTTGGCATGTAGTAGAATCTCAGTAATAATTGAATGAATGAAAGGACAGCAAATCTTACAGCCAGATCCCTATTAAGTGTCAAAGTGTCTGATACTATGAGTAAGGAAAATAGAACTGAGGAGGGTAATAAAAATGTCCCTGAGGAGGCCATGACGAGAAAAGGCAAAGATAGAGAGGGTGGGTAGGATCAGGAGAGGAATTTAGAGAGCAAAACGGCAAGGCTGAGGAAGCTGCTTTCCAGGTATCAACATTAACAGGCAGAAAGTCTTAGAGGCTGAAATGAGCATTAATATACAGAAAATAGTAGAACGATTCATTGAAAATCAAAAGAGCCTGAGTGTATATAGTTACAAGACCAGAGGAAAGGCAGGGAGCCATGGCAAAGACTAGAGGGAGGCACATCATTTATCTTTATTTTCAGCTATGATGGGTGTTTCAAGTGAGTGGTTTAAATTAAAGCAAAAATGGAAAGTTTCCTGGATGGACAGTGATGAGCAAAAGTTCTCCTGCAGGAGGAAAATTGTCATCTGTTTGTTTGGGTTGATACGGACTTTTAACTCTATGGAGACAAATTACTCTATGTCTGTCCACCAGTTATATTATTAACCATACTGGCATTTTATATCTAAGTTGAGGGATAATCTGAGGACAAACAAAGAGGAAGCACTGAGAAGAGGCCTTGCCACAGGCTGCTGGCTGCCTGACATTTCAGAATGAAGAATCATTGCCTCGGAAATATCCCAGGACTTCCTTTCCACCCCAGTCGGAAAACTGATATAGTGAAACTCAAAAGTAAGTTTGTTCAATCTGCTATCTTGCCACATACACAAGGAATTATTGTTGATAAGGTACGTGAAGCCCATCCTCTCTCAATCATAACAAAGAGGCCTTGGCCTGCCAACTGACCTGGACTCCTTCCCAAATACATTGCAGAGACTAAATTATATGATCAATGAGTATTGTAAATAGGGGAGGACAGTGGTGAGAAGAGTGATGACTAAAAGCCCTCAGATACTCAGGACAAGAGGCAGGTGTTTTAGTATTCATATTCTCCTGAGTCCAAATTACCAATAATGGCAAAGACACCGTTCTTGGGGAGGTTGCATATGAAGGACAGAAAGTCACAGGGAGAAGAGTGTTTGGTGGTACACAATATAGTGAAAGAATGAAAAGACTAGGGCATCTGGTGGAAAACAGTTCTAGAGACAATTGAAATTCTCTGTGTAAGTAAAATCTTCATGAATGCGGTGCCTGACACTGAGAAGAAAGTGAGAGTTCAATTAGCAGGACTGCTTAGGCCATAAGTGTTATTGTAAACACTCCTGCCTTTGTCCCACAGTATGGCAGGATTCAATATCTCTATTGCACATTCAATATCTTTATTGATGACCAAGAAGAAGGAATCGACAATATGCTCATCAGATTTCTCAGACTATACTAAGTTAGGCAGATTTGCTAATTCCTTCTCAAGGCAGCAGTAAAATCCAAACTGATCTTGGCAAGATGGAGTGACTCTATTAAGGCTTACATGGGACAAGGAGAAATAATTAAGGGTTCCAAACTGCCCATGAACTAAATGTGATCCTCCTCCATGGTGCCAAAGTCAAACTTTCTTCACCATTTCTCTTCTTCAGACTTGCATTAAAGTTGCAGATTAGCCTATCAGGAAGTGGGTCTTAGGCAGCAGACATACTTTCTAACTACCCAGGTGATTCCAAGATGCACCTAAGTTGAGAACCCATGCTTTATAGAATATTGGGTAATTATCCTTTGCCTCAGAACACTCACAGAGGATTCCATCTCCCAAACAGCCAGTGATATAATCCCAAAGTAGTCTCTTCACTTAGTTGAGGACCAGGGATCAGTACTTCTAGTTGGATCCAAACAACAGCACTGCCTCTCACATGTAGAAATACATACACATCACCTGTGGTCTTGTTAAAATGCAGGTGTGGTATACAGGAGGGCTGAATAGGCTGAGACTCTTTCTAACAAGTTCCCATTATATACAGATGCTACCAGTCTGTGGAGCACATGGGTAGACGCAGCAACAACTTCAAGTTTCCAAGAACTAATTGACATAGCCCCAATCAACTTTAACATGCACTTAGCTGTATCTTAACTCTAAATAGAGACCAAGAGCTTACTCTCCTTTTTCTCCAGAAGCGATAATGCAATTCTCAATCCAAGGCAGGAATGACTTATCAACAATGGCTAATTTTATGTGTCTTCTTGATAGGATCACAGGATACCCAATTATTTGACCAATATTATTTCTGGGTTCCTCTGTGAGTATTTTCCAGGTGAGATTACCATTTGAATAAATAGTGAATCAAATAGCTCTTCCCAAGATGGTGGGTATCATCTGATTTGTTGAGAGGCCAAATAGAACAAAATGATTAAGGAAAGGAGAATGTGACCATTTTCTGCCTGACTGAACTGGAACATAAGCATCTCCTGTCCTTGAACTGAGCATTATACCTAGGGGATCTCTGGTTCTCAGGACTTCACATCCAGGCTGAACGACACTGTTGATTCTCTGGGCCTCAAGGTACATATGAACATCACATCCTGGAAAATCTCAGCTGCATAACTGAGAGCCAATTCCTTATAATAAATCTAGATAGAGCTATAAATATACCTATTTCCCTGGAGAATCCTTATACAATATTCCCTAGGACTATCTAAGAAAGTGTTTTCCCTTAGGTACATGTGAATCACCTGGAGATATCTTTAAATTTCAGATTCTGCATCATTCCTCCTGAGAGGAGCATAAGATCTTGTATTTTTAATAAATTCCTGGGTGATTCTAATGTTCAGTTCTTAGGGTCATTCTTTGAGTAAAAAGCATCTAGGGGAAGTTTTATTGACTTAAGCCAACTGAGCTTTGGAGCTCAGACCCAGACCAAGAACTCTGCCCTATTTGCCTTTGTTAGGCCCCCAAAATTCTGACTCAATGTCTTTTAGGCAATGGCTGCCAGGTAAAGAAGCACCTCTAGCCACAATTTCCCCACATTTCTAGAAGCCAACTTTTGAAACCTAAAATTTCAAGAAAAAATGGTAATAAACACTTACCTAGTCATAAAAATACCTGATCTTATAGAGAGTGCTATCTGCATCTGAGAACCAGCCTGTTTAAGATCAACAGAACAAAATTCTATGCAAAGTATATGACCCTTATTCCATGATTACAGAGCTCAAGGTAGATAAAGGTTTTTCTGACCTGAGAAAGATGAGATCAGTATGAGGGAAGTTCTGGTGAGAAGGCAAAGTTATCAGTTACTTTTTCAACAGAGCATTATTTCTCATCATTTTTACCTCTTTTCAAAGAAACATCAGAATTTAGAGAAACATTACATCTTAATTCAAGACATCTAAACCTCAGCTGGAAATATTTAGGAAGATGCAGGGATGAGGATATCACACCAAAACTAAAAAACATGACTTCCAGCTGTAACTTGACAAAGTTTTGTGCCATGAACTTAGGCTAGTTCATGACTTCTCCTGTGCTAAGTAGAGATAGTCATTATAGCTATTTAATGAACTTCTCAAGAAAAGATATGTAAGTGTTTAGAAGAGCAAAAGCTCTATGCACCCACTAGAGCACAGCACACCAACCTTGGCACCTTCTATCCATCTTAAGAGCCATCCACTGAGTACCAACTATGTGCCAGAGGATACAACAAACTTTTCCAGTTTGCCAGGATCGTTAGCACATATTTGGGAAGACAGTCACACAGAAAAGACTCCCTACTTAGGAGTCTCCTGGTTACTACCTTGGTCATGGTAAACACAGAGAATGACAACATAATGTGAGTGGAGTTGAGACTGGTGGGTAGTGAGGTGAGGAGGAAAGATAGGCTTTCTCTTGTAGGCTAAGCCAGGTTAGAACTCCTCTGAGGCACAGAAGGTCATTTCCATTGTGTAATATGGGCCTCAACACCAGAAAAATGGAGTCTCCATTTCACCTTGGTCTCTGCTTAGCTGCATTGTTCCTGAATGACACCCCTTTCCTTACCTCAAGTTTTCTTATATGCAGTATAGGACTATCCTTATTTCCTTTATCTCCTATTGCCAACAGAATGAAAAGCAGGACTTCTGAAGAGAACTTTTTCAAAGGAGTTTCTAAGACAGTATCCAAAGGTGTCTATGGCAATAGCATCCTCATCCCTGATCACCATTCTGAAAATGTTGTTGTACACTGACTTCAGGAGGATGTTTCTCCCTAAAAGTCCTGAACCAAATTCTTTCCTTTCATAATCAACTGCATGATTTGAGGATAGCTCATAGGTTTAACAGTATAAATTTCCTACAAATATAAAATTGTAATCAGTAGAGAAGTGGAGGAAGTAGGGGAAAGGGAGGGGAGAAGAGCAGTGGGAGGGGAGAAAATAAGCAAAACTCTATAAATCACACATTTTGAAAATCCACTTACAGAGGCAATTTGCTTCTGAGACACCAGAACCTGGATCCCATCCTACCTATGAGCAGAAAATCATAATAAAAAAGAGCGATCTTCCTGTTTGTACAGTCTAAAGCCAAGAGGATAAATGCAGAAAGCCTCCAAGTCTTCCCACTCCAATCTATTTCAGACATGCCTTCCAAATTCTGATTTTCCTGGCTTAAATCAGACTCTTCCATCAATGAAGTCCAATTCCTTTAGGAAATACAAAAACAAGTCTTGGAGTATTATAATAGAATAATAAAACCCAGTTTTCAAAGTGGAAGCTCCCATATGCAGTATCAGGAGATAGTTTCATTATAATTGCATGATTATATTCAATAGGTAGAAGTCACCCTTACTGTTATTGTCACCATTGTTGCTTGTTGTTGTTGCTATGTGCTGGCTGTTTTAACTTCCAGATTGAAATATACATGTAGAAATTAGAAAGTGAGGACAGACGAGACATACAGAGTTGCTTCTGACCCTGGCACCTTTGCCCCCAGGGTCCCCCTTTTGTCCAGAGAAGGTTGATGACACCTACTGAAAGCCAATAATGAATACAGGTTCTTACTATTGTTTGTTTATTTGTCATTCAGTACATTAGAGATCCGGGATCCAAGAGCTGGTCAGGAGGACCCCCACAGAAGTTACCGCCCACCTGCAGGTGACACTAGTTGGCCCCACCAGCTTACATTTCCCATACATCAAAGAGTAAAGCACTATCTGCAGAGCTTCTATTTGGAAGAGGGTTATTAATCACACAACTTAGGGAGCCTCTGCAACATGTAATGAGTTTAGTAAGGGAGATTTGTGGTGACAACCTTAAACGAAAGCAGGGAGTATCAAAGTTGGGTCAATAGTATGGATTTCTCTCTTTTTCACATTGTCTTAATGATCACAAAAACAGCCGATCTCTTCTGGTATCCTTTTGTTACATTCCAGGTGGTGTTTCATGTTGATCTCCAAACAATGCATTTGATAGGCATGATCCTGGACACACTGCTAACAAGCACAAGGGATGACGTCTCCGGGACTCTTTCCAAAGGTGACGAAGGAGATGTATGAGAAACAAGGGCCTCTCATCTTTCTCGAAAAGAAAACAACCCATTGATTTTGTCCTAAGTCAAATCAACATCATTCTGCCTCAAAATGTTCTTGAGAAACACTTTGTAGTCACTCAGGAAAGAGAACAAATGCTCCTTTGTTCCAATTTTGAAATGCAAGTCATGGGCTCAGTCTCTGTTGTGCTCTGTGCGGCAAGAGCACAGAAAGCTCTTGCTGGGTTTTCCACTGAGATGGTTTGGCATAAACCAAGGTGTGGCGGGTTCCTGGGCACAAACCTGGGGCAGCATCTGAGACCACGTGTCTCACAGAAATCATCCAGCATCCTCTTGGCTAACTCTAACCAGGAAGTTGAAGTGAAACCCCCATCAATCTCATCCCCAAAACTGCTTCCCTTCACCTGACAGCAGGATGTACTGTGTAGGGGACAGGAACCCAAAGGACTGCCGCCTGACTGTTTACCACATGCTCAATTAAGAAGCTCTCATTTTGTCCTGCCACCAGGAAGAGCAAAGCATCATTTACAAGAGGAATACCACAAAAGGTCAGTCCTGAGAAGTGATTGATGTATCCCCGCTAGGCGAAGACTCCTATTCCAGGGCTGGTGTTTGATAAACACACTTATCTCCCTTCTCACACTGGAAGCGGACAGCTTTGTGGAGCCAGTGAAGTGGCACAGACCTGGAGTGGCTCCCTAAAGGCTAGGGGAAAGTCAGCAAAGGTGCCATGAGGCAGCTGCTGAGGGAAGCCGGGCGGCCAGGCAGGGTGATGACCATCACAGAATCATTAAGAAATGTATCACTTGCTGTCAGAGGGTGAGTCCCCCGGAGAGGCTGACATTTGCAGTCCAATCATACACATCTGTGTGTACACACATAAATACACACACACACACACACACGATGCCAATGCCAGAGGACTTCAGACAGAAAGTGGCAGAGCAACCTGGGAATCTCCAGGAAATCTCAGGCCATTTTCTAGACCTAAAGGGTATGTGAGCTTAGAGGGTCTGCTTCTAGGAAAGACATGGCTTCTCTCATACCACATTCCTATTCTCAGAGTTTAGAAAACATCCCTCTTTGTTGACTGCTTGGCAAGCTCAGGATTTAGCAAAACTCATAAACATAAAGTACTTGGTGCTGCCCTCTGTCCTCTATGAGTGGGTTCCTGGTACTTGCAGTAGCAAAGACTGCAAGTCATGGGGCAGGAGGTATAAGCAATCCACTCTGAAGTATCCCTTTTGTCTTTTCATTCTCTTAATGATTCCAAATATCTGGAAGTGTCTTAAGCTTGAGAACCCCGACACAACTAAACACTACAGCCTTGCAAATGTTAGAAAGGCAACAAACTAACCCTTAGGCTGCTGACAATCTTCAGAAGTGAAAAGTAGGCTATAGGAGGTGAATGCTTCCAAAACTGGTCCAAAAATCTCACACCTTACAATTTAACACACCAGTTTCATTAGCAGCATAAAATTTGGTGACCCAATTCCTCACTTGCTCCCCAAACATGACATCCAGCATGATCTAAATCATTTCATAAACATTAGACACATGGCAATCAAGTAGGAATAAAACAAAGATACTTCCTCAGGCAGTGTTCTCAGTTGCAAACAGAAATGATAGCAGCTTAAAAAGGATTAGGTTAGAAAGATGATACCATTTCAACATGCAAGTGAAGGAAAAGCCTAAGACAGTGGATAGAAGGTGGAACTAGGTCAACGAAGGATCTGCAGGACACTACTAATGCAACCATGGCAGACTGGAGGCTACCACCAAACCACAGCCATGGCCCTACCCAACACTAATGACCATTGACATTGTGATGACCGTTGAAACTGTGGCTGGAGCCATTTCTTCAAGAGCCCCTAACGATGGGCATCAATGTTTCAAATGAACATCCTAGGGCTGTGCTACCAGCTATTGTAAGTTATGTGTCCACATCCTAGTCTCAGGAGAGGAGCAAGGAAGGGTTTTATTCCAAAGTAGAACCTCTCAGTGAAACTCACATCATGATATATTCTTATCAGAAGAAACATGTTAAGATTCAAGAAATTAAATAAAAAATGAAAACTCTCTGCCAGATGATTCAGTATGACATTGGAGTTGGGAATGGGAGCCTGGTGAATTGTAACTGTTCATAGCTCTGACACTGGCTGAGAAGTCTCTATGGAGAGGAGCTGGAGGTAGACATAAGAACCCAAAGAAGGAAAACCATGCTGCTGAGGCAGAGGACTAAGGAAAGTTTCAGGTAGGAAGAAATCTACCTGAAACTTGATAGGCAGGATTTCAAACAGTCTGTGAAGATATTCCAAGGAATAAATACTTCTTGTAATGTCAGGAGACATTCCTAAGTATAAAAATAAAACTTTTTAGGGTACAGGTTTAGATTAGGGGACAGATGATTTATATATATAGCTTAAGAACTGCTTCTGCCAATTTTACTTTTGGATAAATCAAGGGTCTTTCCGAAACAGAACACATTTACATGAGACTTCAAGAAAGAGATATTTATCAACAGGACAACATTAAAAGAGAAAAGTCCTGTCTCCTCAGGTCCATCATAACCTCCTGCATATCCCAAATGGAACACTGAACAAGGTCCTTTGTGATTGCAACAGACTGGAACCTGCTTTGATGCCAGAGTCAGGCTAGTTAAACACAGATGGATCCAAATGGAAGGACCATGGTGGAATTTGGTTCCCAGGCTCTTAAACACATGTAAGAAATTGCATACAATCAATTATGTTGAAGTAATTAATCAATTTTGCTAGGACTGAGGGAAGATCTATTATAGAACTTTTCTGTGAGGAAAGGAGATTCTATAATGTCCCAAAATATTTAACGCAACCATTCACGTGGATCTAATTGATTATAATTTTGTCCATAAACACTGTTGGAATTTTATTTATGATAAAAGAAGTTGAATTTCTAATTCAATACAATTCTATGTAGGTCTTACACATAGGCGTGTAAGAATTAAATAGTTCTTTTTGAAAAGAAGGTGAACTAAATGATAAAGAATATGAAATATTAGGTGCATGAGAAATGAAGGGTAGAAAGATCTAGAATGCAAGGAACACAAAAGAAAAGAGTTGAGGGAAATATGGGATCTATTTTCAAATATCTGAGAGACTATAAGACTATAAGATAAAACTGGCAAAAATTAATCAAGAAGAGATTCAGCTACTAACAAGAAAAAATGAGATAGTTCAAACAGAATTTGGATAATGATCTATTGTTATCGTGATAACTGTTGAAGTTCTTCAAATTTCCCAGATGGAATGACTGCATGTTGATTTTTCTAAATCTCTTAGAGGTCAAAATAAGCATATTTATATAAATAATGTTGAAAAATTAGTATTTGTTGACTAAATTAACAATTTTGCCTTGTGTCAAGATCAGATTTAAAAAAAGGAAAACCTTAAGTTTCTCTAGCATTGGCTGATTACTACCAAAGTCTTCCCAAGGACCTAAAAATACTAATTAGTCCCTTTCTAAAGATCAGAATAGCAAATTCATCAGAATAAACAATTCTTTCACAACAGTTAGATAAAAATTAAGATGGTGGGTTCCCTCCCTAGGCCCCAGATGTCCTTACTGGCCCACTCCCATTATCTCTGAGCCCTTCTTTACCACCCTCTTGATCACTCTTAGACACACCCACCTCTGCAGACACCCTGGCATGTCCCTGCCTCACAGCATCTGCACCGCATGTTCCCTTTGACTGGAAGAATCTTCCCCAGAGAGAGATCCTTTTTCCATTGCATAGTCACATTTCATTTTCTTGAGAAGGCTCTGACCACTTTTTTAAAAATTTCATATTATCTCTCCACAACAACACACACACACACACACACAGACACACACATATGCATGGACATACACCGCATGGTATGGACAATCCCACATCACTATTTTTTTTTAATTTACATAGCACTTACTAACTTTTAAAATTCCTAATTACTAATTATATTTACTCTCTCTTCATTTTGTAATTATTTCAAAAATTTAGGAGCTTGTCTGGTTTATACATTAATAAAATCATAATATCTGAAACAGTACCTTGTATATAATACATTTCAAAATAACACTCATTAAATGAATTGAGGAAGAAGATCTGACCCCGATACAATTAAACTAGGATTCAATATAACTGTAAAATTTACTTGTGATAACTCATTCATACAAAAAGAATAAAATGGGTGGAAAAGGAAGCTATTGCTTAAACACAAGAGGAAAATGTTTAGAGGAAAATGTACATCAGGCTTAACAGAAGGAAAGGCTGAAAACTGCAATATAATAAGTTGAAATAATTTAAGAAAAGAAATAATAAGAATAAAATAAAAATATGAATGCAAAAAGTTTCAACAATGTTAAAAATGGTTTTTTGAAAATATTAATCATTTTAATAAGTAAAAAACACTAAAAAGTGATCAAGAAATCAAGAAAAGTGAATAAGAAAATACTGATAAACAGTATACAATGGAGAAAATAGAATTCAATATAAAAGAGATGGAAAAAATTCATAAGGGAATACTAGCTAAAACTTCACTCCAAAAAAATGAAAATTAGATAAAATAAGTAGTTCCTTGACAAATATAACCTCTCAAGAGAAGTAGTAAAATTGAGAAGATAGTAACTTTCCACCTAGTTTTATTAAGGTAAAATTTACAGTCAACAAAATTCATGCACTTTGTGTTTGCATTTGAATGAATCCTGGGTTTTCACACAGTCAAACACCACGATAAAAACACAGAGCATATCCATCATTCAAAAATTTTCCTTAAACATTTTTAGGCAAAACCCCTAAATATCAATCCTCAGAGACTTCTTATCTCTTTCACTATGGCTTTAAGTTCTCTAAAATTTCCTATACATGAAATTCGATAGCCTATAGAGTTTTATTTTTAACTTCTTTCGCTCAGCATAATATTTTTGGAATTCATCCATGTTAAGTGTAACTTTAATGCTGAGTAGTACTACAGATGTACTAAAACTTGTTTATTCAATCACCATTTACTGACTATTTAGATGGTTCCTAGATTGTCACTATGATGACTAAAGTTGCTATGAACACTCAATTACAAGTATTTATGTAGACATAAGCTTTTGCTATGTTGATGGTATAGATTGATTTTCAAAAAGCTGTACCATTTTGCATTCCTACCAACAGTACATAAGAATTTCAGTCACTCAACTTCTTGTCATCTCCTGGAAGTGTCAGTCTTTTCATTATAAACTTTCTACTAGGTGTCTATAGGTATAACATTATGGTTTTAGTTTAGGTGTTTCTGATAATTAAAGGTATTGATCACTTCTTGGCCATTCGTATTTCTTCTTTGGTAAAGTGTCATTTTTATTCTTTCAACCACTGAATCATTTGTCTTCTTGTGAGAATTCATTATATACTTGATATAGAGGCTATTTATCAGATATCATTTGCAAATAATTTTCCTTAGTATAAGAATTATCTTTTCATTGTCTTTATTTTCTTTTGGAGAGAATTTTTTTAAAAATGACAAGTGTCATCTTTTAAGATTTATGTTTTCTTTAAGCTATCATTACTAACTAATCATGAAACAGATTTTATTCTAAACTTTCTCCTAGATGAGTTTAGTTACTCCTTGTAGGTATAGGATCTATTCAAAGTTAATAATTTATAGATGGTGTGAAATAAGGCTCAAGGTTTAGTTTTTACCTACAGTCATTTATTTATTGCAGAATCAGTTGTGAAAACCCATTATGATCAAATATTTAAGTTGATTATAATCATATAAAGGAAATGCATACCCCACACTAGTAAAGATGAAAATCAGTGGTTTAAATATTCATCTTTAAGAAGATCAACATTATAGTAAACAGATAACTTATGAGACAAAATAATACAAATAATGTTAATAACAAAGAATATAAATGTTAAAAAGTTTCAATGTTAAAGCTGTTACTTTAAAAACACTGAAAAAAATAAAAGAAAAATCTTTGCTAAATTCCTATTTCATGGCTAAAGTAGGAGAGGGCAATAAAAACTAAACAAAGGTCAATGTCACCCCATTTCTACTTTGTTTTATAAAATGTTCACTATGCTTTAACATCACCAAATGGTATAAGTTAGAATATCATTTTTCATACAATGTACTAAAATGCTAACAGTGGTTATTAGTTGTACTACATTTAGGCATGAACATTTTTTTCCTCTAGATTTTTATAGCCCCTCCATTTTTATAAATAACATGTTTCACAGCATTTTATTTTCATAAAGTAGACTTAATTTAATATTTTCATAAACATTTCAAATTACTAAAAATAATTCTACCTTTGTGAAGAAGGGTCTTAGAAGAAAATAGAGGGCACACTCAAAAGGTTTTACCTGAAAAAGCCCACTAAAGGGATTGCTTAAGGAGGTTTGGGCAGGATCAGAAACCAACAAGGAAGGGTAGGGCACCCCCAGATGGACAAGGGAAGAAAGTTGATATAGCACTTGTCCTGATGACCAGGGTAAGACATGTGCTTCTACAGCTCCAGGACAGCTGACACTATGCAGTGGAGACAATCTGACAGAGTGCTATGGCTGAAACAAAGTCACTCCAGGTGTGTGGTGGGAGTTGAGGGGAGGCAGGTAAATAAAGTCCTGGCTTTCTATTCCCTTTCCCTTTGAGATTCCCACCCATGTCTTCCATTGTCCAAACCCAGAGAGCAGACAGCAATAGCATCTATGAGATGGAGAGTAAGGAACCAGGCTTCTGGAATATAGAGTGGTAACAAGGTTGGTAGACAGGTGGACAGGTAAAAAAATTGGTAGATAGGTGGATGGGTAGAAAAATAAATAGTGAGAGTGTATATTACTCCCACTGAGACCATGTAAGTACTTTTCACTTCATTCTTATGCCATTGAGTCAGCAATCTAAATTATTCCATAGACTCGTCTCTTTGACATCTAATTCCACCTGGATGTGGAGAATACAAACGTAGCACACTAAACCAAAACAATGACCAGAATGGCAGCAGTGTTGTAAGGAAGAAGTTGTGCAATGTTGATCTATCTTGAAAGCAGAGACAGTGGGATTTGCTGAGGTGGTTGCTGATGATGAATCAAGGATGCCTGTATGGAGATGAAAGAATGATGAGTCAAGGATGCCTGTGAACTATGTGGCCTCAGCCTCTGGATGAACTGGAGGAGGTTTCAGGATGAGCCAGATTTGGGGAAAAGAACAGGAGCTTAGCCTGAACAAATTTAACTTGAGATTTCTATTATGCACCCAAGTGTAAATATTGAGTAGTCAGATGGATTTAAGTGTGAAACTCAGAGAGGGCATCTGGGTTTGGAGAGTAAATCATGAAATCATATTTGGTATGTGGTGCTACTTGTAATTAAATGTAATTACCAATGAATAAGTGACAGTGATGAAAGAATTGTTCTGTTCTGCAACAGGGAGCTAAGAAGGACCCAAAAATGAAGACTGAGAAGGAGTCACATAAGAGGTTGGGGAAAATAAGGACTATGTCTTACCTGGAAGACAAGTTAAGGGAAAATGATCCAATATTGAGTAGGGAAGACAAAATATCTATAGAGTGAGAGCTATGAAGTGATGAATTCTTGGATTTTTCTAGCAGGGATCATAGGGGTCTTGTCAAGATCATTTTTTATTGGAAAGGTGGAGGAGAAAGTCTAGTTTGGCTAGACTCAAGAGACCAGGGAGAAATAAATTTAGGAGAATGTGTATTATACTCTCTTCTTTTAAGGAGATTTACTTTTTAAAAGAGCAGAATGAAATGATTACTGATGTGGAAAATGAAGGTCATGATAAATATGCTTCCTTGTTTTAATGAAGGGAAAGCAATGAAGTGTTTATATACTGATGGAAAATACCCCATTCTTTGGAGTGAGATATTCCTCAGGGCTTCCAAATAACTAATGTCATTTTCTGGAAAAAAAATAAATCTACCCATATCAAGATGATTCATAAGTTCCCTGAAGATTCTGAGAGATAGTCTTTAAGGAAGTAATTTTAATCTTTGCCTTCTACAAATGAGACACCTTGGAGAGTGAGAGATAAATGTCTCTGATGTCTTCCAGCATCAATTGATTTTGCCAGCACCAACAGCTCCTAGTCATCGAGGAACCCACAATTGACCTTAGTTCTGCCTTCTTTATCTGCACTGGTGCTGAAATGTGAGGAAATTTCAAGTTATGGAGACTATGCAGAGAAAGGACAGAACAGAAGTCAGACACAACTTCCCAGCAACTTAAGTTGGCTGCATTTTAATGCTTTTGATAGAAGCACTTTTTGCTGCTCAGCATACCTGTCCATTTCTTCATGCACTTAAGAAAAAGGGGAAATGCAGCAAATCATAGTAGGAATTGATTTTCCCTTTTTTTCTGATTTTTCTTCATTGTCTTGGGAATGATGAAAAAACCTTTCATACATCCCCACCCCTCACCCCCACCCCCATCCCATCTCCCTCTTCTGGACTGGGTTTTCCCTCCCCAACTCTTCCCACTCTAAATAGATTCTTTCCATTTCTACACAGCTACATTTCCTGACAAAATACAAACTGAATCAGGGTGAAATTGCAAGGAAGACATGGAGCTGAGTTTGGACAATGATTAAACTCAGATGTAATAACCAAGGAACCATGTAAGCCACGGGCAGGGAAACGAGGAGTTGATTGGTATGGTCCCAGGGTTAACAACTAGGGAAAATGAGAAAAATGATTAACAACAAGAAAGCACTGAGCAGTGCCATTCCCTGCTGGGTCCTGGCTGCCAAGTAGCTGAGAGTCCTCAGGATTCCACTTTTTCCTGCTCCCTGCGTTCGTTCAGTCCACCCCCAACTGCTGCGGTGGGAAACCTCACACTTCTCTTGAAACACTGCAATGTTAGGCAAGCATCAGAACCTTCTAGCCAAAGCTTTATTCTTTCCCGGATGACTGACTCACTTTCAAACCAAAGAAGATTCGGCACTCCAGCAACAATGAACATTTACAATTACAGTGTCCAAGTGCTTCCAAAATCTAGTTCTAAGTCTTGGTCTGAAAATTTCAGATTTACTTTTACTCCTTGTCCCTGTCCCCAAGTCCTCCTTTATTCTCCTAATGATCCCTTCTCTCTTCATCTGTCCTTTCACCCACACATGCATCTCCTCTCCCCCGCGGCCCCTAACTCAGTGCTAACTAGCTTCTCCTGGACAATGTGTTCTGATTTTAAGAAATCAATTGCTTTCCCATCCCCTACTTATACACCTCAAGTTGTACAATAATTTTATTTCTAAACATTAAAGTATGTTACTGTTATCCCATACTAGTGTGCAAGATTAAAAAAATATTATGAAATCAATTAATTTCTAATATAAATATTTGTTCTGAAATGCATCTAGTTTGCAAATTTAAATTTTAACAAAGCCAGCTTTCTCAAATTAGGACCCACCATCATTCTTACTCATTTGGAATAGAAAGTTAAGTCTGCAATTTAAAACAGGGTAATTTATAAGTAGGTAATTTATAAGTAGATACTGAACTGGGCAGGACATCTCTATCTTATTTCTTCTTAAAAGCAAGGAAACAAAATAAAATATCATACAAACATACAAATAAAATATTAAAAGATTGTATTTAATCACTACAAAGTATGCAAGAAAATTATTACTATAGATATGCAAAAAAAATTATTTATAGGAAGTGGAGTCAGAGAGATACAAAGTAAAGAATATCAAGTTAAAAGAGGTCAAAGGTAAAATGAAGCCCTGGAATCTTTGGCTCTCTCCTGTAAAGGAGAAAACAAAGTCCAGTTTGATAGCTGATCCATACCCAGTTTAAGCTGATTTCGAAATCTCCAACTTAGTGAACTCTTACGAGTAGACCCGAAGTTCAGTCTTCAGGAAAGAAATGTTTACTCAGGGAAACATGAGATAAATAACAGTATTATAAATCATTGCAAATGGGTAGGTTTCACCAAAAAAAATTCATGTAATATGTGAAATGGGATATTACCCTCAGTTATAATTTTTGATATAAAAATTAAAATAAACCAGAAAAGAGATCCTTAGTTGAACCTTCATGACAACCTACATTGAAAGTAATATTGGTCATATTTTATAGATGAGAAATTGAGGCTGGGAGTAGTTACTAAATTATCCAGGTTGACAGGACCTTCACCAGTGTTGCCTCTGTCGTTCTTGGCATTATGCCTAGGACACTGAATGCTCTTGATAAATATTTTCAGATGAAGGAATCAAGTGGAAAAGCTATGGCTTGATTCAGATGGGTCTGCTTCTAAAGGTCATGTTTTCCCCTGAGGCATTCTCTCATTATACTACAAATAAATGTACTGGTGGCTTGTTGAAAAGAGAGTGCCAGGTATAAATCTTCAAAACATGAACAGCTACAGAAAGTGAGGGAAGCCTGCACTCCAGGTATGCTCTACACAGTTGGCAGGAAGACCTTGCAGGTCGGAGTTCAAATTCTGCCTTTTATCACTCAGCCCCCTGTCTCAATACCAATGAAAATCAGACTGGTTGATTATGAAGTCAGCCACACCCCCTCTTCTCTTTCAGTTCCCCTGACTCTATCACCACTCCCCTTTGCCTGACTCTTCAGAACTCTACTGAGACTTTCGATGGAGTGAGAGAGCACTGGGCATCTGGACAGAGACAGTGGGCAACTCTAGCAAGACTGTCATTCCAGTAAGAGATGTTTAGTGACAGGTGACTGCAACATGCAACACATCCAGTCACATAAAGGACTAAAGACATTTACTTGACACAAATGAAACAAAGAAATGAAAAGCTTTTGCTAGATCTTAAATTCCCCAAAGCAGGAGTAGGATAAAAGAACATCTTTCTTAAAGGCAGAGGTTGCTTTCCATGTCCTTAGGGTACTGCTATAAATTCTCACAAGCAATCAAAGGCAGCTCACAACCAAGAGCAAGTTTGGGAAGGGAAGGCAAGACACAGCAATATGTTCACCATTGACCTGCCTGGGGACTGTCTACTCTCTTATAAGCCTGCCCAGCCGGTACCCTCACTTCCTCCTCCCCATGTTTAGCCAGGCTTTTCAAATTATATTATTATAAGGTGAATAGATATATGGACTCTTTATCTCCTAATCCCACAAGCTTCTAGGAAATAAAGAACCAATGTACTGGGAAGGCTCACATTAGGATGCTTGATTACCAGAGACCAAGAGAGGCACATGGGGATGCAAGACAAGGCAAAGGAAGTAGAGCAAAGATAGGTTCTTCTAGAATCCCAACTCACTGTAAGAAAAATCAGCAATCATGAATACACAGTCATACTGTGAAACTGCATTTCCTCAGCATTTGTGGCTTAACACTTTGTCTGCAAAGCCTTTCTTTGCACCAACGACCATTTCTAACAGCCTGCAGACACAACCTTCCCATCACAATCATGAATCTGGTTTCTCCAGAAAGAAGGAAGCAGCAATGCAATCTGTTGTTTGTATAGGAAGCACAACAGCAGAGAAAGGGGGAAGCACACACCAGAACATCTGCTTGGAGACACCATCTGAGAAACAGTAAAGCACATAAAGGGTGGAAGCATCTGTGTACAGCCTCATCTTCCAGGAGCTCTTAGTTGCAGGAAAGGGGAGACCTAGAGAATGAAGCAGGAAGATACGAGACTCAATAGAAAAGCCAGAAATTAAATGATTCAGAATAAAGATACAGATGTTAGAGAAGGAAAGGTGTCTCCAGACACACTTTTGATAGTCTCGTAGCGCAAATGATGATGATGGCTGTTCTAGAAAAAAAAAAATTCAGCAGCCTATGTATGTTCTATTAAACAGAGAGAATACAAAGAGCCACAATTTTATTGTGCAATAATCATCCAAATTATTTTAGGCAACTTGCCTAAAATTATGGGGTGTAAACAGAAACTAGAGATACCTTGTTTGGTCTCTGGCAAAGCAACCATTTGGGTTCCTCTATTCCAAATTCATTTTCTCTCTCCCTTTCCCTCTCGCTCTCTTTCACTCTCTCTGCCTCTCCAGCTCTGTTTTTCTGTCTCTCTGTCTCTCTGTCTGTCTCTTCTCTTCCTCCTTTGCCCAGTGAATCCCAGCATAATTCTCATTTTCCTTTAGCTCATATATTCCTATGGTTCCATTTTATCCCTCAGGAATAATGATGATGACCCAAAACTAGCATTCTTAGGTGAGCTCCCTCATCCTGCATCTATCTCCATACTGATAAATCCTAAACTTCCATATTAAATCAAGCCCTTTCAATAACCCTAAATTTATATCAAAAGCACTATTTATAGTCTTTAGTGGTAGCACAATCAGTATTCCCCAAACTTGCCCACATTATCAGACGCTGCCCTGTCCACTTACTCTACGTGTCAGGGCAGTGCCTCTGTGCTCCCATGGTTTCCAAAGCATAATGTTGATATAGCTTTCAACTTGATACTAAGGCAGATGTATAGCAGATATTTTGGCAGGGGTGAGTGATAAAAACAATGATAGAGCAATGACTGATAAATGATGATTAGAGATGGAGAAGAAAGACTTGATAACGTTTCAAGAGTTGGTGATAATGTTAAATTTTTTTTTAAAGGCAATGACTTTCACTTGATATATGAGATAGAAAAAGATATTCCAAACAATGGAAAAGCAGGGAAGTCACATGATCAGATATACATTTTTTTTAAATTTACATTTTTAAAAATAAAGCATTTGTTTACTACTCCCTCTAGCAGACTGTGAGCTTTTCAAGGATTGGAAATGTCATAATCATATGGACTTAAATATAAGGTAGGCAGTTAATGTTTCTAGAGTGAATAAACACAGAATCAAATCCAGTTAGAAGCACTACCACAGCATGGTACACAATGCAGAAGCATTCTAAATACTTGCTTTTCATTCTCTCTCAAGGCCAAGTTGCTGAGCTCTAGACTTACGCGTCTCCTATGTAAGTTTGGAACATTTCATACATTTCCATTTTTAACCACTTTCTCTCTCTCACTCTACCCATTTCTCCCCTTGCTTTTAACTTTGAGCAGTCCAGAAGTAGTGAATTAGTGAAAATGATAGAAAACTGTAAAAGTCGATTATAGAAGAAACCAGATTGTTTCTTCCCATGTCAATCAGTAGTCCAAAAAAAACAAGAAGGGAAAAACCCATGAAGAGGAAGGAAGAGGAAGTATAAGGTTAAGGAGGAGATATGTAACAGGGAATGCAAGCAGGTGAGCTCAAAAAAGAAGAGTTCTTGTTCCTGCAGCTTTCACCTGGTATTGCTGCGAAGGAGAACAGTAAATGGAAGAGAGATATGTAGAGACAGATGGAAGAAATGTGTGGTGAAAGACATGTGGGAAGGCTGGCAGTGGCAGCCATTACCTTGATGTGGTTTGTCCTCTTGTCCCAGAAACCCTGCTTCAGAATACCATCTCTATGGTTCCCCACCAGAGGGTGTCTTAGAATTGTGGCAAACTTTCAGGCCTGGTGGTCCCACTCGGGACCATGCCTGCTTAGCTGAGCATCTGGCCATGAAGGTTGGGTATGCTAATACTTCCATTAATCCAAATCACCTACAGGATAAAGTCAAAATTCCCAAACATCTGTATGACCTTCACAGCCTGGCCCACGTCCCCTTTCACCTCATCTCTTACCATTACATGCCACTATGTCCTACTGCTGAATTTGAACAAATACAGGCATGAGAATAACTTAAACCTCCACAGCTCTAAACGTTTTTCCATTGTCTGGAAAATCCAATCCTACCTCATGTGTCAAGTGAATTTTTGCCTTTTTAAAGACTTTAATTCCAGAATACCATCAACTTTCTTAAAATCTCCTTCCCCACCCTTAGTTACAGTTTATCAATCATTTTCTTCTTACCACTTTTATTACATCTCCGGCCTAAATATGTTTCACACTTTTGACTTAGCATTTAGACTGGTAGCATCTTGAATTCAAGGTCTAAATTTTTTATTCACACTTGCTTCTCACACCTAAACTTTGATACATACTAGGCACTAAATAAATTTTTGTTGAATGAATAAATATAATATGTAGTTACCTACAGTAATAATGTAAATTACTGTAACTTTGGTGTCGTAAAGCTATACCTATGAAAAGAACTCTACTTAGGTCAAACCAGGTGAAGAGATATTAAAAGAAAAAGTTCAAGCATACAATTATATCAATACTGCTAATCTCCAGAGAATACGAGGGAGACAGAAAATTAAAGACTAGCAAATATTATTCCAGCTTACAGAGAAAAAAAGACTGATTCCCAAATCTAGAGATGAACTGTCTTGACAGCAATCCCTGGCAAAATTTTATGAAATATTATTGAACCAATTATGCATGATTCATTATAATTTATAGAGGAAAGAACAATTTTTGAGTGCCAGTATTTTCCCCCCAAAAAAATGCAAGTCTAAAATCTACTATTTATTTTTAATTTCTTTAAGTTACAAGTCTAGTAATCAGGACAATGAGGTAAATTTAAAAGAAATTTTGTCCAAAACATTTAGATCATCATCATATCATTTCAAACAGAAAAAAAGAAATACTGAAATTTGAGTTAATTCAAGCACTGTCCCATAAGAAATCCCTCCCTCTCCATTCATATCACAACTCTAACCCTGGATAAAAAGTGAAAGAAGTCAAACACCTGGGCAAGAAAAGAAGGGAGATGTGTGATGTGTGCATATAAGACTTCTGAAAGCTAAGGGTAAAAGAGGAACACTGTGAAAAAGCCTTCAGCTTTTTCTACCCAAAGCAGATGAAAATAACTCACCACTAGAGGACTAGTGTAATGGAGACTACATTAAAAAAAACAGTCCAGTTGAAATGTTTACCAGATTGAGTCAATCTTTCCCACTAATCCTTATCAGAAGGAGAAATGCCCATTTGCTATTATAAATAACATGATTACTGTCTCTTCTGTTCTTCAATATACAGTGATTGACATTTAATAAACAATTCAGGAGAGAAAAAAAAAACATGTAAAAGAACTGTCAAGAGATATATTAGGTGCCATAACCAGACTTAGAAATGACTAGAACTATGAGAGATAATAAATAACCCCATTTAAATCAACAAAGTATTACCTATAGTTCAAATCTATCTTGCTGCCTATTTTTTCTAAATTAAATTTTACTGAACTCAGTCACATTCATTCAACTATTATTATTTATGACTATTTTCGCACTACAGTGGGAAAACTGAGTAGTTGTGAAGGACAATAGGAGCAGTCAAGCAAAAAATATTTACTATCTGACCTCTTATTTAAAAAATACTGATGTTCATCTAATAGAAAATTTTGACAGTATGAATAATCAAATACAGAACTTCAGCAAAGAGGGAAATGAAAACCTTTAGGGTCTGATGGAAATGCTACATATAAAAATCATATCAGAGATGAAGAAGTTCTTCAGTGAATTCATCAGTAGAGTGAAAATAGCAGAAGGTTAAATTACTGAGCTTGAAAATAACTCAGTCCCAATAGAAATTATCCAAATTGGAACACAGAAGAATTGAAAAAAAAATCAGAAAAACAAAAACAGAGCAGAAAATCCAAAATGAATGGGACAGTATCATATGGTGAAGGAAAATGTAGAGTTCCAGAAGAATATACGTAAGACAAAACAGAGAAAATAATTGAAAAGATCAAGAAAAAGAAATTACCAAGCCCTGTCCTGACCCAAAAACATAAATCTATACTTGGGTAAATTATATTTGGATGGTTAATTAATGGACAGATGTACTTTTGAGTCAATACATTCATACTATAAAATGGGACTCCGACTTTCATCTTCTACTTTATACCTGTTTACTGATGATTTGTACAAAAATATATGTTAACTTGGTAATCTTCTATGACACTAAGACACAAAATAAGTCACAGTGAGTAAAAGAGTCAGTTAGGTCTAGATAAAGTGGTCAGCACAATGAGTCAAATTTATAAGATAAGCATATGCTTTAAGTACATTATATAAATCTGTAAAAACAGAGGACGGGGGAGGTTTGGATTACTATATTCCATTGCATACCCTAGATGTGCTGTGATTACATGAAAGTGAATTTAAAGTGATAAATATCTGCTTGATTTGATTTCCAAATAAATATTTCCAAGTGGTATCAGTATAGGTACAGAATTCAAGGCAGCTAACCCTTTCTAGTCTCAACTAACCTATGGAATACAGATTATTGACAACCACATTCTGAATAGGTAAACAAATTACATTGTGTCCAAGTGTAAGTGGCAAGAATGAGTGAGAGGACTTGAAATCACATCAATGGAACAAAGGATGTTTAATTTAAGAAAAGTCAATGCCTCCAAGACGTTAAAGAATTCTCACAAGTAAAAGAGGAATTAAACTTGGTTTGTATTGCTGCAGGAGACAGAATCAAAACAAAAATAAAAATTCCAAAAAATCAAATTTCAATCCCATATATCAGAAACTTTCTAACAGATCTGTCAAAAAGTGGAGTAGCTGCCTTTCATAAGAAAGTGATGTTCCTCACAAGAAATGCCCACCTAAAAACCTTATGTTGCAGAGAAGGTTCACACACATGATTAGTGATTACTTGGGCCTTCCCTGCACATTTTATATTTCTGTAATTAAGGCAGAGGGAAGTTGTATGGAGAACAGAAAAGTGAAATGAAAATGATGGCAGGACCAGACATTAAGACAGGATTAAATTTAGGGTAAAATATCTCATATTTTATTTTGGGTGTGCTGATTTTGAAGTGCCTGTCAGATAATCTACCAGAAATATTAAATTGGCAGTTAATTATATTGTCTGAAATTTAAAGGAAAAGTTAAACTACAGATAAGTTGTATGATAAGGTATATTCATTGAATATGGTGATACAGCCCAGTAGAAATAAAAGCTTACTTCTAATAAAATAATTGCTTTTAAACTAATATATTCAAACTATTATTTGAACATGTATTCAATATAAAATATAGCAGTAAGATAGCAATATACTTTTTATTCTCATGTGTAGTGTCTCTGAAATCTATTGTGTGTTTCACACCTTTAACACATACCTTTTTCAGATACATTTCAAATACTTAGTAACCACACTTGGCTAGTGCCTACTATATGAACAATGCAGGCATAGGTGTGGTCACTGAATTCATTAAAAAAATACATATAGAAAAGACAAAAGGTTTCAAATTAAGCATTGAGACAGTTCAACAAAAGAAGCTAAGATAAAACCAACACCTAGGGAAAATCTGGGAGAGAGTATTATGAGAGAGAATGAAAATGTGAATAGTCAGTTCTGTTAACATCTACTTAAAGTACAGGAGTGAAAAAACATCTCTTTTAGATTTAGCGAGGTAGAGGAACTGGGTGCCATTATCATGAAAGCAGCCACAGGACACGGATTGAAAAATGACAGCTTGAACTTGACTCTTCTCAGAATGAGTTCAGACATTGTGGTTCTCTGGCCAGTCTGCTTAGAGTTTTGGATCTCTGTTGGATAATCCATTAAAGGAAGAAAACAATTGACGGGCTTCAGAGAACCATCTCAGGAGACCCCTGTGCAAGATGTAGAAAGGAACAGCTACAACGCTTCCTTTCGACATCATCTCCTTGCTACTGAATTCTTTAAGACGACGTGAGCTTTCTTCTATTCAGTCAAAATCTAGGGTAAAATTGATTAAAGCATAGTGTAAGTTATTTCATTCGTTTTTTAAAATGGATCTCTTGGACATACTTGGTTAAGGATGAGACAGAGGAGCATTCTTATGCATAGAGATGGGGTCTTCAGAATGAATAGTTTTTGAAAAGGTGAGCTTATGGTGTCTAGAAGAGAAGAAAGTTGTTCATATGTGACCTAGTTTCAGTTCCATTCAGGAATATCTTGTCTCACTGATAGTATAGACAGTAAACCCTGTCTATAAGGTACAGCTAAATAAATCTGCCAACCAGAGCAGTGACTTACCTCATCCCCAGGGTCCCCACTTAGAGGCCCACCTCCAAGTGCTTTCTCATTGCTAACTGCTACCATTGGCTAGAGGCTAATGTTGCCATCACCATGAGTGTACACATCCCTAGAAGAGACATGGCATAGAAGAAAATGAGGTTTTCAGAAATAGCATATCTTAGACCCAGATGCAGTCTTGATTCTGCAACATTTTAAACTCTTGGAACAATCCTTTATGTTTGGTCCAATGGATTCCATGAAGAACATGGAAGATTCTATTTTATGACCTATTGACTTTTTGCTAACATATGCCACAATCTGTGCTCACTGACTTATTTGTACATTACTTTACTCATACAGATGAACACAAAATGAACACATAACTATGTATTCATTGGTGCAAGAAGAAAAAAAAAGAGGAGAGAACGAGAGACTTGAGTGTTAACTCTATGCTATTGAGTAAGACCAGTCCCTTGGCTGGCCTCAGCCATCTCAGTCTTCCTAGTTCTAGTTCTGACTACATCTGCTACTACCTCTATGGGTTCAGTGTGCTTAGGCTCCCCGCTACCCCAGAGGCCCCTAGGATCTCTGTTCTCTTGAAAGCTGTTTTCTCCTGCCAGCTCACTCACAGGATTCATGATGACTGCGGTTGCCATAGGAATGATTCATCTATCATAAAGGTGGCTGCATGAGATCACAAATACTCCAAGGAGAGCTGGAGGGTGGGTGGAGTGATATTCAGAACCAAGAGATAGAGCCACACTGAAAGTGGATGACAGCTTAATGAGATGGGGGATAAAGCTTGTGCATTTTCTATCACCCTCCTGTGCGTGTGCACTTCTCCGCAAAGCATAAGTGCAGATCCACTGTCAAATATGTCTCCCGTGCCCACTCGAGACACTTCCTCCACAAAAATAGAATGTAATATGTAAGCTGCAAGGCTGCGGCCCCCTCCCCACCAGCCAGTCAATGAAAACAGAAGGTCAAGAGGAGCCAGGGGCGATTCAGGCCACCATGCCCAGCATCCACTGCTGCCTGCTTGTTTATAATTCCCTTGTCACTTGCAGGAAAGGACTGGAGACAATTTGGAAGAGATTCAGCTTTTGACGTGGGTTGTCGGTCGTTGACCTCACCATCTTTATTCTTGAGGAGGAGTATTCATGCACTAATATAATCCAATTGCTGGTACTTTAATTGTCATTTTCTATTCCCTGTCATGGGAGAAGCATCCCAACAGCTTAAACCCTGATTCCATCCCCACAGTGTGTCTGGAAGGCCAGTTGTGAAGGGAACGGTCTGCAGATCCTGCTTGTAGGCTGAGCCCCTACTATGACTGGAGAGGGTTGACCTCACCACCCTTAGCACACACAGAGCTCAAACTCAGGCTGCAGATAGCCCTGCACGTGGCCAGGAAGTGGCCACTGTTCACCAGGGCCATTATCTGCCCCAGAAGGGAGCAGACAGAGGAGAGGTGGGTGGAGGCCAGCATGGGCCAGTCCCCCACGGGGCCAGGACTCAATGTGCATGTCTTTCTAAGGATGGGTCAGAAGCATTTTTATTATGAAATATGATACATTCATTTTGTAGTTTCCTAGCAACAGGATGCCAATCAGCAGGTTGTAATTCAAGGATTCATCTTCTTTGTTGTGAAAGAACAGTGGGAGCAGTGGGGTGCAGGAGAACTACCCAGCATGAAACAGAAGTGACAATGTGGTCTGAGGATGAGGAAACCAAGCCAGCAGAAGGAGGATGCTCAGAGCCTCTGCCCATCTTCCTGCAGACTCTTTGAAGCAAGGATGCAGCCTAAGGCAGTAGTGGCATGGGCTGTTGGCTTCTGGCTTCTGCATTAATTACTAGAATTGTGTTGGGCCATCCAATTTTAAATCACAATGACATGCTATTGAATCACACATGGAGCTTGCTCTGAGCCCGTAAAACATTAGCCAGTAGAAAGCAAATCAGGGCAGGAACAATAAACCTTCTCCAGTTCCTTCCCCTAACATGTTTTAGGTTTGGGAAATGCTGTACTGACTAAGTCAAGCAATGAAGTCACTGAGACATCATCCTGAGGCTCAGTTCCACTCTTTTTAGGACTTGCAAATTTATTACATAAGATATTATTTTGTACTCAATTTAATTAGTTAGAACTATTTGTAGTCATTTGAAATACACTCCATGTTGATTAAAATAATTAGTGTAGGGCTACTAAATATTTACCTAAGATATGAATCCAGGGGGGAATTTGATAAATTTAATTAGTAAGAACTAATTATTGTTATGATAGGAGTTAGGGTTTAATAAATATAATTACAGAGCACAAATGACGGTTTCTTAATTAATAGATACTAGTTGCAAACACAAGAGCCATTATCATATTTTCATGCAGGACATGCTATTCAGCACACCTTCCAGATGTCAACTACAGCAGCAAAGGCAACTTACAAGAAGAGGCACTAACACACAGAGTGGGTGATGTCAGGCACGCTGCTTGATAGCACTGGCATGTGAATCCATTTAATCCCAACAACAGCTATCACTGTCCACATTTAATACACACAACTACTGAGGCACAGAACAGTTAAGTGACCTGAAACAGTGAGGAAGCCACAGAGACAGCTCTTGATGCCTTGCAATTAGCTCCTGTCCATGTTTTTATCAACTATCTATAGCTCACAAAAGCAACAACCACAATACAATAACAGAAAATGTGAATATTCAAGAAGTCAGTTACCAAACTCTCCAACACCCATTTGCTAGTCGAATATAACCACCTTTTGATATGTGCAAGCAATTTTCACAATGTTGGGAATCAAGTTTCTCTGAGGTCTTTGCTGGAAAGAGTTTGAGTTTATGGGGTTTTTACCATGTCACAGCTTATACTCTTATACATATACTCTTATATGTATAAGTATACAGCTTATACTCTTGCCCAGTATCCTTTCCATCAAGAATGACATCTTCCTTGTATGCATTCATTCACAGGGAGAATCAGTAATTCTCATCAAGATGCGACAAGGTGGCATTAAGGAGAGTTGCTAAGACCAGGGCCTCTACTCAGAGGTGTGGGGACAAGTGTGGTTGGTGCCAAGAGCAGAGCAACCCAGGAGGTTATCACCCTCAGGCTCAGCTTATGTTTTGAAGAAATGGCATTTCTCACTCCAGTCAATTCTGGAACACAGTTTAATCTAGGGGAACAACATGGGAGGGGGAAAAATAGGATGAGAAACACCAATAAATAGTAAAAACAGGAAGCAGAAAAAGACAGGCCTGGATGTGCAATTCTTTTTGTGCCTGTTAAATGAACTCTGGTGGAGATGAGGAGAGAGAATTATCCTATTTATATATTGAAAGGAATTTTAAATATGCATAGGCAGGGAGAGGGGATCTGCAGAGATTGAAATGCAAAACACAGCACGGTCCATGCATCTACCCTTCTATTTCCCTACACCATTAGCAAGTTCCTTGCACCAATTTCTGGAAAGCTCCTTCTAAAACTCAGAGCCATCCTTCTACTTACTCAGCATTTCTGTCTTAGAAAAGTAATTCTATTTTTAAAAAGAAATGGGTCTTTCCTTGCAAAACACCTTGAAAATATATTCACACAGGCCCATAGCTCACACTTCTATGCTGGTGCACACACACATTTGGAAATCTACTCCCAGACAGGCACACAGTTCTACATCCCTCTACCTCCACACTGACTTCTCCACCACAGCCTCCAGTCTCCTGGGTACTTGAGTGACCAGCAGACGGTGTCAGTTCACAACACACACATGGAAAGGGAGACACAGGCACATGAACTCCGTTATACAGGAACCTTGTCATCATTCTGCAGATTAAAGTTACTTTGGAAACAAACAAGAGACAGAAACCTCAGGCTACTGCATGATGATCATCCCTTTCCCACATCGAAAAGGCAGTCATTTGTCCACACAAATCTCTGCTCTGTACCAAATCCCACCACTCACCTGCCCCCAGAGAGCACACATTGTCTCCTCTGCAACAGGAGGGGTTGCAGTCCTCAGTAACTTCACGGAGTTGCAAAGGAATCCTAGAGGAGCTGGCTCCCCTGCCTGGGCCAACACATTCTCCATCCCAAATCATAGCCCTGAAAGGAAGAATTGCTAAATAAAAGCAGGACTTTATATATCATCTCTTTCCCCATTACCTCCAGTTTCTTCTTTTTTTTTTTTTCACATCTCACAGCGACACAGAAAGATTTGTTCCCCTTAAAGTAGTCTGTTACCCTAAGATTTTTGGTCACTGACATGGGCATTGCTTTGGGAAACTTGTAATTCTCTAGTTATTTATGAGAAAGAAGATCCTTAGCATTGGCAAAGGGAAAGTCAAGGCTTTCAGATTGTTGTCAATTTCCACTTCAGGTTTATTGAGAATAAAGGGAAGAGGGGAGGATGGACCAGGAGAGGTGCAGAGCACCTGTGTTAACTCCCTGTGCCCACCCTTAGCAGGAGACCTTTGCCAACCTAGTGAGGGAGCATGGTTGTCCACCCAAAGCCTGGAAAGAAACTCTGTGCCACAATCACACCAGTGGTCCAATCATGCTCTGCTTGGGCTGCTTGGCTAACACCTCTTCATCTCTTCAGTTTAGCATAATTTCTGTAGAAATTCATCTCAAATATTTCACTTTTGACATTTGAATAATTGTAGTTTGGAAGGAGAGGGACAGGAGGCTAGAAAAGACAGTTGACTCCTTCCTGGATAGTGGGGGAAGGAGGCCTTGAGTGGGATAGGATTGGATGCCATGTGAAATGCAGAGCCCAGCTCTGGGACAGAAAGTGGGAGGCAAGTAGGAAGCCCCCTGCCCAGATTTACTTTGGCTCAAGGGAGCCCCAATGGCTGCTATGCACTGGGGTGGAGTGAGGGCACATCCTGTTCTTAGGAAAGCGATTAATTCAGAGTTTCTTGGGAACATTTTTGAAGGTCCAGATTTGTGATCCTGGGACAATATGAATCATCATCACTGTAATTACGCTAATGTAGCATTTCTCCCCGAGAATCTAGGAAAGTACTTGCATACGCATTAAGCTTCCAGGCAATCAAAGATTGGGGGAGAAGTCTGAAAATGGTACTAATGTGTGAAAAACACTTAAAACCCTACTGATACCTTGAGAACATTGAAGAGGATGCTTTACCAGTCTGCCTACAGTTCAGAGCTCCAGCCTGATCATGGGCTTGTGAGCCTATATCACAGGTGGTCCCTGTTCCCAAGTGCTGACTTCCAGCAAAGGCTGAGGTGCCTTTGCAGGTCTCCACCTCAGCCTGCTGATGGCCAAGGGACACTGACCATGGGATGGGCTGAAGGCAACCCCTCCTGCCACCTGCCTTCCTCAAAGTGATTAGCTAGAATTGGAGTGTTCAGGGAGCTCTGCTCCAACTGAAGAAGCACTGTGGTTTAGTAAAATATAAAGTCACCATCCACTCAGCTGAGGAAAGCCAGGTATGACTAACATTCCTCACCAATATCCTTTTATAAGAACATCTGTGAAGCCTTGCAGGTGTCTGCTTCTGAATTGCCCTGATACTGTCATTAGAACCCACTTTAAATTTTCCATGCAGCTGACCTGCCTGTGACTTTCCATGTCCAGGCTCAGGATGGCCTCTCCTAATAACAGCTGCTTGTTGGTGCAGGGAAGCCACAAACACACCATGTTGGAAACTGGGTTCAGGCTCTCATGCAGGAAGTCTGTGTATTCATAGTGATGATGCATAATGACATCTAGACAAGGCCAGGGCCACTGAGGCACACTTAGAAATCTAGGCTAAGAGCTGCATGAGAAGCCCTGACCTCCAACCCAAAGGGGCCTGGGTGGCTGCACACAGCATCATGCAATAAAAGTGCAGCTTTTTTCGCAGTAGCTTTGTGAAAAACAAAACAAAAAATCAAAAAACCGGGTCCCCTGTCTCTCTTTTACTTCTCTCTCCCTTGGACTTTTCCTCCAGGTAAAGCAAGAGGACTCTGACTCAGGGAGGTAATGCAGGATCCTGCCTTCAATGCTGAGTTTTCAGGCTTCATGGATAACAAAGACAAAATCCCATCGACACATCAGGTCAGGGACAAGGTGGCCCCAGCCCTGGTCCTTCCTCCTGCTTGCTCTCTGCCCTTGAATTTCCAGAAGAAATGGACGACTCACTCTTTCTTACAATAATCTAAACCAGAGGCCTCCACTTTCATCTTCCTTAGCTGAAAGGCCTTTTAAGCTCCCCACTGTTTGTTTTGGTTTATTACTGAAAGGCTAAAACCATAAAAAAAAATCATTGTTGTGGGTATTTTCCAGTTGAGATGAAATATTTAACAAGGGTGAGGTGGGGAGGAGGAAGTTTGCTGAAAATACCATTTTTTAAAGGTCAAAAATGCATAAACCCATTACTTTAATATTGTTTGTGCCAACGAGAGACAAAGTGCTCAAAGTCCCCCCCCCCAAACTCCTGGGTGCAGATGCACCTTCTGCCCAGGCTGCCCCCCAGCTCAGGTCTCCATAAATCTCCAGGCCTGAAAGTACACAGGTCCCCGAGCACAGTGCCCAAGTCCCACACCCTCCCTCTCAACCTACTGTGCGCCTCACTGCTTGTGGATCTCGCACCCTCTCCCTTCCAGCCAGTCCAAAGGAAGTGTCCTCCCACAGGTTTTCCATAGATGATTTTTCCTCTCTGTTTAAATAATCTGCCAGATTCTCCCTTCTCATCCACGGTGACACATGGAAGTCCTGCCCACGGTTTCCACACATGGTACAGTTCCACCTCCTCACGTCTCCCCAGTCACCACAGTCAGAGCCTTCCAGAGACATGTAGCCATGCTAGCAGTCTATTCACAGTGTATCTCCCCTTTCAGGTTGTGAGCTTCTCAAGTGCAGGGACAAGGACTTGCACACTTTTATGTCCCTACAAATGTAGCATCTCTACATAGCATAGAGGGTTTTTTTTTTTGCGCAACCGGGTCCATGAAGACAAGAACATGCTCTCTCCTCTCTGCCATTTGCTTCACTATCTTTGCATAAACTAAATCTGTAAAACATGCCAAGGCATTCTACATAAAGGAAACATCCTCTGATTGGATTATCATAAACATAAGATTTTGGTTTTTATGATAACATAGTTACCTATGTAATAACACAGTGAACAGAAGGAAGAGCACACATGTCATGGGTAACTGATGAGCTGTTTGCATGTGGCAATAAATGTACAACCTTTTATGTTTGTTGTGTCAACTGACAGCTTCAGCAGAACATTTCAAGAAGGTCCATTGGACTGTCATTCCCCAGCATAGTGGGTTATAAGGTTTGAGGAGCAAGTCAAAAAACCTACAGACCTGACAGATCAGGAGGCCCACAAGAGGGAGGCTGTGGGACAGAAAGAATGGGGTTGTTTATTAAAAGGTTGCAAGTACCGTGGTGGTGGAGTCCAACTATTCTGAGGTTGGGCACTGCCCTGCTCAAGTACCAGATCAGCCTGGTTCAGTACAGCAACCAACAGGCTAACATGGTCACTGGTCACTTTTAGCCTGGGCTGTGAACTAAGATTTTGAAGATTAACTATATTAAAAGGGATATAAACTATCAATATTTTATTTAAAAGGGATATAAACTATCAATATTTTTGTTTTGATTGCACATTAAAATATAAGTCACCGGAGAGGTTGATTTAAATAAAATATAACCTTAGCATCAATTTCATCTACTTCCTTTTACCATTTTATTGTAGTGACTAGAAAATGTGAAATCACCAATGGAATTAGCATTTGAGCCCTGAGTGAGATCTCCTTTGAACAGCATGGTTCTAGACTAAGTTAAATGCTCAACCAAGATGGCAGACTTCTCACTCCCCCAAAAAGAAAAGAAGCACCATTTAGATCCTAGAAAAGCAAATGTTAGAGCCAGTCAGCTTGGAGGGGGTAACAGTTTCTGGTCAGCTGCCACATTCATTTTCCCACAGCCAGAGCTGCCATGTAAGGCCAGGGGTTGCCATCTTGAGACTAAAGAAGAATCAAAAGACAGTAGATGTTACCACAGCCTAGGATCACTGACATTCCTGAGCTCCAAACAGACAAAGCACTAAAAAAGTATCGGTCATATTTGGATGAGAAATAAAATAAATCAGAGGTTCTTCAAGCAGAAACCATTACCTTTAACTAGTATTTTTTTTTATATTCTCAGGTTAGGGTTAGGATTCTCATACTAATGATTTATTTAACACTGTGTCTCCAAATGGGCCAGTAAGGAAGGTTGAACTGATTCTTTATCAGCTTTGGGTACCATTTGCTGTGATGATGAAGACTAATACAGCACCAAATGAAAGTGCTTAATGTTAGCTCCTAACAAAGAAAGGTTTTGAAATTAGACTTTGGGTTTTTTGTTTTTGTTTTGTTATAATTTTAAATGTAGTACTTTTACCCTACATTGCTGATTCTTTGGACAATGAAATTACAAATGCTGACCATCACTTTTTCTCCACCCTGAGTAAACTGAGGTAAGCATATAATTCAAGGCAGGTGGGTGGATGGGGAGCACTGAAGTGAGAGTGATCCGCTGGGAATATAATCAGTACGAAGAGAAAACTCTTTGCTGTGCCTGACCTAACCTTGAATTTAAGTTATGCTGAAGTTCAACCTTCAGGTTTATGCAAGATTGTGTAAGATTTTATGTAAAAGTTTAGGTGGTGTATTGGTTACCTGTTGCTGTGTGACAAATTACCCCATAATTTAACAGGTTAAAAAAACACAAATTTGTTACCATACAGTGTCTGTCAGTCAGAATTTCAGATATGGTTTAGCTAGATCTTCTATTTCAGAGACTCCCCTGGGGCCACTGTCAAGGACAGACGAGGCTCAGTCATGGGATGTTAACTAGGGCAGAATCTGTTCCTGAGTTCATACATGTAGTCAATACACTCAAGTATGTAGCTGTGTGGGTAGCTGAGACAAATCTCTCACAAATGGTTTTACTGTTTTTTCTATTAACTGCCCACACAAATCATCCTGAATTTATATCTGCTCACCCCTTCCCTACCTTCTCCCCCTGCTCCACACCCTTCTTCCCCACTCCCACTGACCTGTAATCACAGGATAAATTTATTTTCCAAAAGATTGAGTCAGCAGCTTATGTAGAATCACTCTCCCTGTATCACATGCTAATTCTAACCCGCCCCCCCCAATGGCTTGAAATGCAACTCTTTATGAGTTTTCATTTACAATTGTGCTAACAGATTAAAGAACAATGTGGGAGCTGTCCTTTGCATAGCAGAATGGCAATGGTTTCTTGAAACTAGGCCATCAATCTCTGGACAAATAGGTGTTCACCCTTTTTCCAACCCATTCTTTCTATCCAAAAGATCCTAAAAAATGAAACTGGACTCATGGTAGAGATGCAGCTTTTGAAGTAACAAGGGAAAACAATACCTTATAGGACAGGGAGTGTTTTGTTTCCAACATTCTAACTCATTTGTTGAAACTCATCAAATCCTCCAACTCCACCAGTCAAAAGACCCTGGGGATGGAGCTGAGAAATTGTAGGACAGAAGGTTAGTCAGTGGTGATAGCACCATTCAGAGCTGGCATCCTGAAGGTTAGTAGCAGTAGGAGGCAACAAGGCACCTCCTGGAGTCCAGGAGGTCCACAATTAACCATGGGGTGTGGAAGATTCTCTCCTATCTTGTTGGCCTCACTCCCTTTGTACTATCTTAAGGGATTTCCTGTAAACATTTGCAATATCCAGTTAATGGCAACAACATCACCACCAGTCACATGTCAGTTTTATAGCAAAATTATCCCATATTTTGATTTATCCTAAAATCCACCAATTGTTTCTCTGCCTAGTTAAAGAGTGAATCTGACCATGAAGTATACCTGTTATTGATAACTGTGACCTCAGAATCACTGTGGTGTCGGTTTGCTGCCTATCAAAAATTGTGGCAAATCTGCATGCTTAACTCCACGTACTCATGCCCTAAAGCTTTTATCTCTTATCCCTCAAAACCATGTTTGACAGTAATTCCTATATATCTGACCAGATCTTTCCTTTTTATGTAAATCAACACATGTGTTTACACATACCCCACTTCTAATACATTATGTCTCATCTGATGTGGGTTGAGAGGGAAATGTTAACAAGGAAATAAATGTATGCAATATAAGCCAATGTTTCTGATTAAAAATATCAAGGTCATTCCCACAAGTTCAGCTTTTCATTTTTACAATATTAATTTTCATAGATCCTTATTTAGTAAACTGTCTCAAATAGCCATAAAGGATGGTGAATTTTGCATGAGTTTTACTCCCCTCTTATCTTTTAGTTGCATTTGGTAGATGTTAGTGTGCATATGTGTGTGGGATGGTGGTGGGGGTGTGTATTTGTATTGCTTCATCAGAGAGGGAACACTCAGGTATCTACTCATCATTCTTCTTTGCATCTGGTGGATCACCAAGTTTTTGTGCCCCTTAAAATCTCTCAAAACCATTTCCTCTTATGTATTCTACTAGCTACTTCTTTATCTACTACTTTGCCACGGCAGTTAATTTTATGGGTCTACTCTACCATGGGGTGCCCCAATAATGGTCAAATATTATTTCACATGTGTCTGTAATAGCATTTCAGAGTGATCACAGTTGAATCAGCAGACTAAGCACAGTAGATTCCTGTCACCCAATAGGTATAAGGCTTACATAGGACAGAAAGATTGACCCTGACTGAAAGGGCACTCCTGCCTGGCTGCTCAAACTGGACATGTCTTTCCCTGATTCTTCTTGGGTTTCAGTCATTTTGACATTTGGACTAGAACTTATATGATCTGTTCTCCTAGTTCTCAGGCCTTTGACTTGGATGAGAACTATACCATCAGCCCTCCTGGATCTCTGCTTAGCAACTAAAGGATTTCTTCACCTCCAAATTGTGTAAACTACTTATTTAAAATGAAAAATTATTTAAATTAGACAGATGGGTGGATGGATGGATTGATGGATGGATGGATGGATGGATGGATGGATGGATGGATGGATGGATGGATGGATGGATGGACAAATAGATAAAGGAGCTTATAGCTTATAGTGCTGATTCTTTCTCTCTGCCCAGTACAGATGTCATAACAATATTCCACAGACTGGGAGGTTTTAGCAACACAGTCTTATTTTATTGAAACTGAAAGTCCAAGATCAGGTTATCAGAAGGTTTGGTTTCTCTTGAGGCCTCCCCATGACTTACTAATGGTTTGTGCACTGGTAGCTCCCTGGTGCTTCCTTTATACCTTAATTCATCTTATAAAGACCCTAGTCAGATTGTATTAGATTGCAATTCACCTAATAGCTTAATTTTAATAGGATCACCTCTTTAAAGGCCTTCTCTAAATACAGCCACATTCCTATGTACTTGGATATAAGTTTTACAGTATATAAGTTTTACAGTAATGAAAATTCACAAAACCATGACTATTGTCTCAACTTAAGGGAGTAGTCATCTATCATTCCTTCCCTTAATCTACTACTGGCATCTTCCGTTCTATCTATGATTATGAATCTTTCCAAAGTTCAAATCTGATTGGGTATTCCATGCTTAATTTGGTCTCACAGACTCTTAGAGCTTATTGGTCACAGTTGAAAATTCCAGGATTAGTTAGAAAATTCCAGGATTTTCTGGGTCTTGCCTCTAACCACCCTTTTATAATTTCATCTCTCATCATTCTTTCTCACTTGCTTACACCATATTTGTGTCCATTCCAGACAACTCTTTGCAAAGATCATTCATCTTTGTGGTCAGAGGTTTTTCAAATATATCCTCTGATATTTCAGCCTCTCTGAAATGATCTTCTGACCATTTCTATACAATCATCAATGGAGCAGAATCATTCCTGGCAGAATGAATAAAATTTCAATGTTTTCGAATAACAAAATTAATTTACCCATCAAACATGTACTTTAGGACCATCACATTTCTCAGGACCAAACTGCCTGGTCTAGGTTGAAAAATGGGAAGTATACATGATATTAAAGAACAAACTATACAATTCATACTCTCCTGTCTTTCTTCCAAGGATGGCCAACAGAGTGATTCATCCATGTCTATTGCTAAGGATTTGATAGAATCAATGGTTTAAAATAAATTGAAACATACCATCTAACAAAATAACAGTCTTTCTTCTTGTATAACATATACAACAATCCAATAATAGCCAACTCCTGCAGTCAGAGATTTGCCACCTAGAAATAGCCATATCTAGAAATAGCATGAGTTAGTCTAAATAGTCGAAAGGCTCAGATTATTTATCAGAACAGTAATTTCAAAAGCTTTGCATAGGTGGATTTATTGGACCCACTACTTCCCTATTCTTTAATATAGCAATACAAACCCCAGTGAAGTCTGGATAACTGATGACATTGTGTGCACATGGCTAGATATGTCGAGGTGACATGCTTGGGGCTTATCCATTAACTGAATCCTGCATGCTGAAACTTCCAGTACAACTTTGACACTTTACGTTAAACTAGGCAGTCAAATGTCATCAGTCAATTTCTCCTTCCCTGTCAAAACAACAAGCCACACTATCATTATTGTTAATTGTTTGAACAAGCAGCTTACACGGAGAAAGCATTCCATCATAAAAGAGAATAAAGTGCACCTTGGATTTTCAACTTTATTTTCACTAAAGATGTTTAAGTCTGATAAGTAATATTTCCCCCAAATGACAGTGTTTGCTGAATTCCAATTAACTGACCAACCGAAGTATAAGCTCAGGGAAGGGATTCTCTGGGAGAAAATATGCAAGAAAATTCTGAAGCATGATGGGTTGGCAAAACATCTCCCTTATAAGGTTCAGAAGAGACCTGATGAAGTCACAAAAGGAAAAACCTTCCTAATAATTCCCAAGTTGTCAGCAGAAAGACCATAGTTACCAAACACAGAGAAAGTCTGCAGACATGATATATTAATTTCTGGATGAACAACCAGATAGTGTAGCTCTGGATGTTCCAAAATGTGAAGGCAAGTTGTCAGAGCATTCTTGAAGCGATACCTCAGGTAACTTAACATTACCTTGTTCAGGTAATATTAATGGGGGCTGAAATGGGGCTAACATCTCCAGAAAATCCCCTATGGTCCAAACGGTAGTGCCTGTGAATTTTTCTGGTCTACAGCTCAGCTATGAGGCTGCTGTATTGAACCTTCTGTTTTGAATGCATTCAGCCTTGAATATGAAATGATGGATCTCCTTGGATTTTAAAGCCCCGACACTTTATTTCATTAATAAATATTCATTTTCCTTTTCTCCCTCCAGTAGCATTTCCTCATCAATCATGGCTGAAGTCACAGCTGTGAAAGCCCTTTATCCATTATTGTTCATCTCTACATGATTCCGTGCATCCTTACGAAATTATGAAATTATTGAAAATTGGGTGGGAACCTCTTGTTTGGTGTGATTTTTAATTGTCATTGAGTCTGTGTTTATCCCCAGAATGAAACCACTTTGTATTTTTTTCTTCATTTTCTTCTAGTACATGTATAAATCACTCCATTGGATTCTACTGTCTTGTAAAAATAAAAACGATCCCCAAATGTTCAAGAATTACTCAGGGACTATTCAGTGTTCAATATGTCAAAGCAGCCAAGACAGACAGTCAGGAAGAAGATTAGAATCAATGAAGAAAAATCCATCCAGGGCCCAAGTTGTCCTGGTGCCAGCACTGCCGGGAAGGGCTGCTCGCTCGGCACTCTCATTACTGGGAGAAAAAGTCTTCAGGCGTGAGACCATGGAGGAGGCTGCCATTTCTACAGCCTGAGATCTTAGGACAAATCCACAGCTTATTTTCTCCAAGGGGACACACCTATGGAGCAGCCACCTGCTGCCCAGTTTGAAAGGTCTCCTTTATATCTCAGTTGCTGCCAGACAGGGGCACTTGTCTGGGCTGCTGGAAGGACACAGCAGTGACCCCAGATATGGCTGCTGAGACATGTGGCTCTTCCCTGCTGATGCAGCAATGTCAGAAGCTCTCTGCCTGGGACAGGCATTCTGCTCATCTCTCACTCCTCTCATCCCTCCATCCACCCTGGGTACCAGCCCATCTCCTCTGACCCCATTTAAACCCATTTCGCAAAAGCTTAACATCTGCCTACATTTGGTATATGAGATTAGGCCAGGTGTTGATGAGTTGATATTAATAGATTATGGCTGCAAATATGGGATCAATGAGCACATCAGAAACCAACATTTCATGAACACCTTCTGTGGGCATGGCCCTGTGCCAGGCTGCACATTCATGAAAGCAGCCCGTGGAAACCATCGGGTGGCTGCCAAAGGAGATGGCAGGGAAGAAAAGAGGCAAGGAAGCAGGGCAGCTTACTCTGAGGATAGTGAATATGTGGTGCATTGTCTTCCTCTCCCCTGGACAATCTATGGAGATGCTGGAAAGATGTCTGCTCTAAATTCACAGGTAGACTCATAACTGCAAAAGGAAACCGAGTCTTGATACCTGCCTAGGTTCTTTCTAAAGTCCTTTCCAAACTTTCAACTCTGAGATGCCCAATCTGGAAGGAAAGTAAATTCAATTCTTCTGGATGAAAGTCAGGAAAAGGATGTGGCTTGGACCCCTCACCTACAAACACAGACCACAGCTGTTTTGAGCTGAGTAAACAGGGAGTGTATTATGGCAGCTTCCTTTTCCTCAGATGAGAAACCTGGAAATACAGGTAACCTCTCAGTCATGAAGGCAAGTGGTCCCATGACCAGGGCTGGAAACCAGGTCTCCAGGTCTCCATTCCTAGGGTCCTGCTTTGAGACTTCAATGTTAGGTGGGGGTGGTATGGGGGATGAGTTTCTCCTTCCTCCTGAAAACTGGATGTTGGTTGCAGCTTCCTTCAGCCTGAAACACAGCTAGAGTAGCTGCAGGAACTAACCAGGGGACCCTGTGGCACATCATCCCTGGTTTTCACAGACTTTCTCAGCATACCTCAGGAGATGCCACAACTAGTGATAGTAGTTCTGAGTACATGACTTGCAACTTTACCTTGTTTTCTTCATTTTTACCATAAAAGAGTCTCTACTCTTCTTCCAAAGATGTTGGAAGATCCAATTAGTGATTAATTATGGACATATAGAATTTCATAGAGATTACGTTTATATTTTACATTACTATCTTCAACAAGCATATTGCTATAATTATGTGTTAACAAGTAAAACTAAACAGAAGTTATTTTTTAACTTAAAAAATGACAAATACACTCTGAATAAAACTAGTTCTTACAGTGAAAGCTCTAAAGCAAACCACAATCATGATTAATGTAAAATGTCAGCACTCATGACCAATGTGACATGTGGCTACTCACTGACCATAATACAGAAAATTAGATCTTGTGAGATAAAGAAACTGCTGGAAACCTCAGCAACTGACTTTGCGGACACCAGGAGAGAAAAGGGAGCTTGTATATTTAATAGAGGTTATCAGAAAGTAAGTAAGATTTGTGTGAATTTTCAGGGGAGAGAGAAGATTGATAGTTGAGTCTGACCAGTGAGGTAAAGTGGGGGAGAGACAATTGCACCATACAGAGGCAGCTGGTCTACCACTCTGCTTCTAATATGACCCCAGTCTGTTAGTTTTTGGCTCGTTTCAATATAGGATAGGAATGCAATATATGTCTCCCCAGTCATCCTGCACACAATCGTGTCACAAAGGGGGATACCCTGAAATAGGGAGGTGCTAGAAAATTCTCTGGGAAATGGTACAATATATGATAAAGCATAAATATCAACACCAGAGCTTCCACATTCTCCCTAAACTCAATAAAAACAATCTAGGACCTAAGGTTTGTTCCTCTGCCTTGATAGTGTTACACAACCCAAGCCAGCCAATGGTCCCCTGTGGTATTAAAGATAAGCTCATAGATAAAAGTGAGGACTCTGAAGTTAATATACTTTTTAAAAATAAAGACCAAAAATTATAACAACCAAAAGCAGAAAAATAGGTGGATCTTTAATCTGCCTGTGGCAGTTTTATTTATATATATATATATATATATATATATGAAATGAGTGGGAAAGCCCCAAAAGTGGGAAAGTCCTGGGGTACACAATAATGTAATATAAATATAAATATACATACACATGCAAATTTTTAAAAATTTAAATTAAATTAAAAAAAAAAAACAACCATTACAGAGATAGTTGACATCCTCTGTGGATATCTCTTCTATGCTAGTCCCCGTTATACATTCCCAGAAATAATAATCCATACACTGGATTTGATGTTTGCCATTACATGGTATTTGAAACTCTTAAATCACACATCAGTAAATAATATATTGGTTTGCATGGTTATAATTTTGTAATTATGGTATTGTAATATGTATACCTATCTATGTAACTTGCTTTCTTCCCACAAAAAAAATTAAAAAAAAAAAACCTCAGACCTATAAGTACTGAAAATAAAGGTATTAAATCATAAAAATGAGCAAATTCTCAAAATATAACATTCTCAAAATGTTAGTAATTCAAAAGCGATCTATTAATTCCAAGTTCTAGTACACACAGTTTATGCTTATAAATATGGACATAACATTGTGAAAGGCAACAGTATTGAGTTAACAGAAGAAATGTAGTAGAATATGTTTATCTCATTGGACAGTGAGAAAGTTTTTATTAAACAAAACTTAAAATATATAAACTGTGAGGGGAAAAAAACTGAACAAAGAATTCTGTTCCTCAAATATCACTCTATGCAAAGGCAATAATAAGAGCATCTTGGAGAAAGATATTAATAAGGAATTACCATCTAGCTATATGAATTTCTGTAAATCTTCTAGAAACAGATAAGAAGCCCAATGTAATATAGACAAAGGATAAGAATAGGAACTCAGAGGGGATCCAGAAGACTAATAATAGATGTTCACACTCAGTAGTCAGTGAGTATCACTTTGCAATCATCTGATAAGCAAAAATTAGAAAGCAGACAAAACTAAATGTTGCAAATAAAAATATACATGAGCTGCTGATGACTTTCTGGAAAAAATCTGGCAAAACTTACTGAAATTAAACATATAAACATACCATGATACCCCAACAATCCCACCCTTCAGTGCATATTCCAGAGAAGTTCTGTCACAGGTTCACTGAGTGATAGTGATGACAGTCCATAATCCACAGCACGTGGGACAGCAGGAAGCAAGATGCCCATCATTAGAGGTTAGATATATGAAGTATGGCACAAGCCCACTATGAAATACTCCACAACTGTCAGAGATCTCCAAGTTTTGCACAGAATAACATGAAGGCATGAAGACAAAAAAAGAGATTTTAATGAATTGTCACATGTGAATTAAAATCCATGTTAAATACATTAGAAAGAGTACCTATGCAGGAAAAGAAAAAGGAATTAGATATGGAATGGAAAACAATTAAAATCAAATCAAATAACTAGTGAAATATTATTCGTCTAGCATGAAAATATTATTCTATTCATGTGTGTTTGCATCACATGCATGCACTGAGTGCATGTGGGGTGACCACTTAGGGTTTGTGAGCACACTGACAGAAAGGGTCCCTACTCTCATGCAACCCTGCCAGGGGACTGAGAAACAGAACTGAAAATGGTGAGTAAATCAAGTTTGTGCTCCTATAGTCTAAGGAAAACAGATAGTGATGAAAATGACAGTGGTGGTGGTAGTGATGCATTTGAAGTCATATACCCTACGTTTAAGAATTCTTAAAGGTCACTAGGATGTGTATTTCAATGAAATAAATTTAGGCAAACTAAATTGCAGACCTTGGTGGATTTCTCTGGTGGATATTCTACCATAACATAAAAGTCTTGTGAAAATATGTCAAATTGTCTGGCACTCAACAACATTGTTCCGCCTCTGCTCCATCTTCACATGCATACTATACACATAGGGAAGCAATGAAGAGGCAATACAAAATGCCACATGGTGGACCCATTTATCCTAATGTTGCTCCCTATTAGGCTTCCTCCCTGGAGCTCCCAAACAACCCTCCTGTGCTAAGCTGAATCCTGTTTCCTTTGAGTACATCTGCCTCAACTGGCAATCAAAGGTGAAAAGATTCCTTCTGAAAAGGAGAGCACTGGTCAAGGAAGTTTTCGCCAAAACGTTGCCTCTCCAGGCCCTGCCTTCAAATCTGGTCCAAAGAAAAGAGTTTTGATAAAATCTGAGCAGGCAATCTGCATTTTCAGGACAATGCAACAGCTTTGCAACCTCAAAAAGTAGCAAGGGAATTTATAAGGATATGATGCAGGCAAGGTTGAAGGAGCAGCAGGAGATTAAGAGAAAATTAGAACATCCTCCAGAGATAGCACTGAGTCTTGAAATTGGGACTAAGCTATCTCAGACTCAAAGTTCCTTCTCAGAAATTCAATTTCTCAGGAACCGTGTTCATATCTTTTAAGACCTGGCCACTTGCCACTTCAACGTTCATCGGACACTAAACCTCCTATATCCCTCATTTATCCAAGCTCTTTCCTTCCTCCCATATATGTTTCTGCCTCTGGATAAGAGACACAACCAAATCACCCAGCCAATGGATAATGGCTGAGTCTGGAGACAAGCATGGATTTCTGAAAGAAAATATGGTACTTTCTCAGGGTCAGAATGCAAGCACTTAAAACTTCAAGATTTTTGGAAACATCACAATACCCTCCACTGCTGCCAAGGGTGCCGGATAGTGAGCCTCAAGAAAGTATTCGGCAATGCATTTTGAGTACTTTGTAGATGTCCACCACCTCTGACCAATCATTGCTCTTATGGGAATTTATTCCTAGGAAATTATCAGAAATAAGGGCAAAAACTGACACTTAGGAACATTTAATAGAACATTCTGTATATGACTCCCCTGTCTTCCTCATTTTCCTGTCCTTTGAAAATCAAATAAAATCATCCCCAAATCTCTCATACTATGGACATTTCAGTATCTTATTGAATTTCTGATAATTCTTGGAATTTAAACTTTTAGTTCCAATGGTAAACTAAATCTTGGTAAACTAAGTCTTCTTAACATGAATCTAAATTCAGAACTTTAAAGTGATGTCAGAGAATACAATCTCCTTTCTTGAATTATTTTTCCAAAACAAACAGAATTTGTATATGCTTCAGTCTTTAGAGAGGACTCAGGAAAATAGAAGGAATATAAGCCACAGGAATTCAAATACTTTAAGTTTTTAGATTAAAAAAGAATTTAATTCTCACATAATTCCTTCAGTCATCCAGATTTCTGATTAAATGCTAGCCCCCATTAATGTTCAGAATACTTTCCTTTTTTCTTTTAATCTCTTTACCCCCCCCTTTATGTCCATACTAACCCCAAACTGTATCCAAGACCATTTGCAGAGCAATGTGACTCTGTTTTATTATCCACAGATTGAGTATGCCTCTATGGCCACACCAATGAGTTCACTGAGATATTTTCCCCAAGATGGTCAGTTCTACGAAGGCTTTCTTTCCAAATAAGAACATCCAGAGAGTAAGCTTCTCTATCAGTCAGCATCATAATACTTTCATATGATGTCTAGAACTGAGGCAGTGATTTTGTTACCCTGAGGAGAAAATACAATGACCAAGAAGGGAAACATAGATGGTCCTGGTGCCTTAATAACATTATTGAGCAGTGAAACGAAGAAAAGGATCCAGAAAAAACCTTGCATTATCTCCAACAAGATTCTGATGGAGATAGTCTCAAGGAACTATAGCTAAATTGGAAGAAAATTACTATTTTACTATTAGCTCAAAGACTGTCTCACACCTAATGCTGAACTTTCCTCAAAGTTGAGTTAGAGAAGTGGATTTGATTTAAGGCCTAATTAGAGCCTCTTATACCTCATTCCCATTGTTGTAAAATCTAAACACAACCAATTCTACCAAAATGTTGCAGAATAGAGAGGGGAGGCACATGTTAGCTCTTTTCTCCATCCATCAGTGTCTGGCTACCTGAGTGAAGCAGGAAGTGCCAAAGAGAACAATTTGTGCCTGGAACAGAGATCAGTCTAAGTAACAAATTTTCCTTTCTGGAGACACATTGGAAGAAGAGAGTGAGACCAAACTTTCATTTCCCAGGGCTTTGTGTGTGATCCACTTCATTCTATGCACTTCTTGTCAGGTAAACCTCATCACTCTTCAACAACATTTACTGAACATTCTTAACATTCCTTCTTCCCTGCTTGTGGTCATATGACTTTCTTTGGCCAATGAAGTATAAGCTTTTAACTAGCTGACAACATTTGTGGTTACAAGTTTGTCCTGGCTTTGCCAGACTCCTACTCACTGTCAAGTGAGTCAGTAATGTGTGAGAAAGTGGGTCTCCATCACTTGGGTTCTGGAATGAAGAACCAGGAGTCCTGAGGCAATCATCAGTGGGCAAGTGGTGTTGTGTGGGGAACAACAAAACTTGTGTCTTTGAAGTGGCTAAGCTTCTGAAGGTCCCAGGAACCCCTTCAGGAACAGATCTATCATGCTTTGCTGCTTTCCTGTAAGCATATTGTGTGTGTGTTTAGTGGATCTAGTGAATAAACTGATGTTTTAAATGAACACTAGTATTTCCTTCACTAAGAGGCAGCATAGCACCTAGCAAAGGAGATTAGCCGTTAGACTTATAGAGCCTCACTTCCAAGTTCCATTTGCCAGTTACAGCCTGTGACGCTTTTGACAGTTCACCTTTCCAGTCTTATTCTCCTCTCTTAAGAAGATTTTGTTTTAAATGCCTTCTTTGAGGGCTTCTTGTGAATGTCCTGTAAGAACACATATACCAGCCATCTGGTGTGTTGTCAGAATATCAAAAGGACAATATACATTTGCCCACCCCCTTTTTTTTTACCTTATTCAAAAAAAATGCATTTAAGAGCAATGGAAGTAAAGGGAAGGAGTGATATATTGCAAATAATTCTGCAGTATACTCAATAGCACTGAATAATTGATTGCATGGTAAGGACTGTGGAAAAAGAGGGAATGAATAAAATAGAGGAAAATGATCAGATTCACCAAGGAGCAGATGTGGACACTAATATTTGCTCTAGACAGAGAAGCAGAAAGACTCTCTGTGACATGGCTTATCGCTAGGCAGCAGCATGGAATGATAAATTCAATTTTAAGTTTCTTGGATTCCAGGGGTCCATGGATCATCTATAGAGAATTGTTGAATTGATAAGTGAATACAATCTACAATTTAAGAATGACTGACATCTGGATTTATAGATTTGTTGATGAAATGAATGATTAAATTAACTTGGGAGAGGTAAGTTAACACTAAACAAGTTCTTTGGTAAGCACGCTTCATACGTCATGAGTATATTTTTTCTATAACTGCCAATTGTTTGTGAATAAAGGAATTTGCCTATGTGAACCTGATTTACATATGTCCTATTCTAAGGGAATAATTTTTAAATACTTAGAAAGTTTAAATTTACATTAAAGGAGACCAATGTCTATTTAACTACGTACAAAGACAGTCACTGAAGATAAACCATTTGGGAAAGTAAGAGCAAATATTCAGAAATTCTAATTTAGCGGACCATTTTTGTGTTTCCTAAGTCTTAATCAGAAGTTTCTAGTTTAGTACCCATCATTAATCACAAATGGAGATGCCAGTTAGAAGGCCAAGTGATTTCCCCAAATCATTGACTCAACACTATATATTTAAAAGGCCTGCACTAGCCTGGTCATACTATGGGATGATAAAATCAGACACAATTGACACAATTCTCACATTTTAGGTGAGAACTTCAGATAGGCAGTGCAGAGAGCAAATCTGGGTGACAGATGGGTAGCCTTCACTTCCAACTGAGGAGCTCACGTAAGTAGGTATGGAGACTGTGTTTTCTGTACTCTTTCTTAAAAGTTCAGCATAATTTATTGTAGGGTAATTGATTTTTCAGGGTTTTTACCCTTCTTACATTGTTCTCAGTGACAAGCACCTATGGGATTGTACCTTCCCCATTACTGTACATGGGAAGGAGAAAATGTGAGGAGAGAGCATGGAGGGAGCACACCAAGAGAGTGAGCTCAGTGGAAGAACATGAAGCTTCCTGGGCGGTTATGAGCCTCACCTGCTTCCCAGTCATCCTACTTATGCCCTGCCTCTTTGCCTGCCAGGCTTTATTCCTAGTGTGCCTGTGTACCTGGCTCCCTGAGAGGACATGAAAGCAGTAAAACCCACCGAGGGCTCCGGGACTCTCATTGTCCATTTGCTAGGACCAATAAAGAATCTATCCAAATTGGTGAGATTGCAGTACAATTGATGTCACTCACAGGATGGTTGCACCCCACCTGCCCATGTGAAGAAAGTACTTTGAGAAGTGTCATATAGGGAAGAATTGCAGAAGCAAAGGTACAGAAGGTGGGACAGAGTAGAGAACATGTGTAGAGTAAAATCTCGATATGATGACCACTGTATATGCATAAAGTAGTAAACAATGGGACAGGAAGTGGAGATGAGGACCAAGCTGTTGAGTGACTCTGAATCTCAGCCTAAGGAAAGTGATTTTTATTCTACAAGAGATTCCAGGACTCCATCGAAGGAACTTGAACAGAAGAGAGATTGACTCTTTTAGGGGATTTCAAAAGAATGGTATTGGGAACTTTCCTGGGGATAGTTTTTCTCATCATATAGTCAGGGAAATAATATTTACTGCACAAGGATGCTTTTAAATGAGATAACCTATATAATGCCTTGGTTGGTAATAGGTTTTCCTCCTATCCTCTTTCCTAAACGTGACCTGATAATATCCACCTGCTCCTCATTAAGACCCCAAGGGCAGCAACTGCAACAACACGGAGATATTAACAAGGGCAGGTGCTATAAAGGCATCTGGAGACCCACAAGCAGGGATTTAGCAGATAAAGTAAAGGCAAGCAATAAAAGGAGTTATGGGGAAGTGGGGGGGATGTTTGCCAAGGGCTGTTGAAAAGAAATAAATTGGAAACCTGTTATGCATGTATCTGGGACACTGCTGTTAACTCAGGAAGGGAGGGGACTGGAGGGACCTATGATGGGTCCTAGAGAGTCTGGGAAGCTGGACCCTCAGGGAGTGTGTGTGTGCGTGTGTGTGTGTGTGTGTGTACTTGTGGTGCATTCTACCCCAACTCTGAGGGCTGGCAGAAGAAAGCAGCAGCTTATCATCATCAGATTATTGCATTTAGAAAAACTGTTCTCATCAAGTCATAATTGTGACACCATAGCAGGGTAACTGACACTTGTATAAAGTGGTAGTAACAGAAAAAACTTGGATGATGGGTGGAGGAGCACTCAGGGCACCACGGTGGATTAAATACAGACAGTGGGATCAACTGATTGGGCCTAACTAACTGCTGAAGATGTTAAGTATTTGCCTGCAGGAAAAGCCCCACTGAAGCAAGTTCAGAGCATGAGCTTGACACCTACCCGTCCATTGCCATCATGGAGTCATCAGTACCATGGAACAGTGTCCTGCATCCAGGAATAGAATGGGAGGGCCACATTCTGCTTGCCTCCAAGGAGGCTAGGGTCTGGAGAGAGAGAGAACACACCTCCGTGAGCACAGAAGCCCATGCCAGCCCCATGAAATGTGCAGAAAGGCATTATGGGATGGGGCTGCTCAGATGTAGCACCTGTTTAACCCAGGTGCTACACTCAAGGAGCATCCTAGAAGAGGAGATCCATGCGCTGAAGTAGAAGGAACAATGGGGAAACTTGAAGGGTTGATAACAGAATGTGAACAATAATGAGGACAGGTAATTAGTCATGCAAAGTTAACTCAAAGACCTATCACTCCACTCCTTTTGCTCCATGCTTGCACAGATATACAGTCTTGACTTTCAAAACATCTTCTAAAAAGTCATGACTCACTGCCCTTTCTCCTAATCTACCTCCTCCAGAGCAGACACTAACACCAGCACTTCTGAAGGACACTGTGAATCAATCTGCCTGACTCATGAATTACCCCAGCTCCACATCAAAGATCCTGCTTGCTCTTCTCTGCTCCAGAATGATATATATGAGAATGAAAGTTCACAGGGCCAGAGTGTTACGAATGAATGGATGAATGAATGAATGAATGAATGAATGAATGAATGAAAAGTGTTAATAAACCTCCCAGAAAATAACTTAAGTTGGAAGAGAGGCTGGCAAGAGAGGCTGGCAAACTGCTTATACATATAAATAGCTGTTGAATTACTAGTTAAATAACACAAGAATCAATGACTAAATGAATAATTAAATGAACACATGAATATGCTACTTAATAAACGATCAGAGTTTTGATCTCTGAAGCCTTCCTGAAGTTTTGCGAGGGCAAGATTTAAGACATGCACATAGCAACACTTACCCCATAGCAGAGCAAAGATTCCAGCAACCCTCAGTCTTACAGGACACCCACTCCTCATCATAGCCCATCTCAACTGCCTGCACACAGGTTGTTGACAAGGAATATAAAGAAGGAAACAGTCTGGGTTAAAAGCCAAACTCAGGCAACTATTAAGGGTTTACCCCAGGCCCCTCAGGTCCCTGTGTGCTCAAACATGACCAGATTGTACAATCTCCCCAAGAAAATGAAACAAAACTTGCAGATTCATGGGTGCCCAGGATTGACATTAAACTTGTCTCCTCTTGAGTACTTTCCACCAGCCAGTAATGCACAGACTGAAACCTCATTTTCTGATCAGTGTGAACTAGGCTGTCTCTTTGTGTGTATAACCCTCCCCACCAGGGATATTGGGACACTGGACCCCAGTGCTTCTTGGGTCTTTGTCTGCTGGGCTATCATCCCAAAGTCGTAATAAATGTATTTGCTTTATTCCCCATGAATCAGGCTTCAATTTCTTGTCTACAGAGCCCATCTTGTGTTCATTTGCGATCACCTTTCTGGGAGAAACTAACACACTTTTCTCTTATGTGGCCAGTAGGTCACCAAGTCCCTCATGGCAATACCACTGATCTAGGTGTCATCTCCCCTGCCTCCTCCATGCTTGTTCTGGGAACATCTGTGTGACAGAACCAGTGATGTGTTTTCTTTTCTGCCTGGAAGCAGGGCCCTTGAGGAGTTGAGAGTATCTATGAACTTTTCTAAATAAACTTCCCAGACCTAAGAACACACAGGTGGCTCCCCAAAGGCACGATTTGTAGACAGAGGCACCTACCAGAGACTCAGCTCTGAAAACCAGGGTAGATGGTGACTCTTTTCTCAGCATCTATATGTTGCTGACTTCAATCTATAATGACCCCGCCCAAACCCCTGTGGGGTGGCTTTCAACTCCAGCACCCCGCCTACCAGGGTTACAAGGTCAAGCTCAATATTTTTGTACCATTTTATTTTATTTAAGCTACATGAAGTACTCACCTTGACTTGGTACCCCATGGGAGATCACTATCTTCTTCATTCATAAACCCATTTTCAAATGCTGAGGACTCATTACTACCCTTATTATCCTTAAATTCCCAGTTCATTTGAGATTTTTGCTTAGTTATAAATATTAAGCCGCAGGTTTTGACTTTGAAACATAGCAGACTCTTCATTGATGGAAATGTGGATTCTTTCTGAGAATTAAGTACAGGTTGATAACACAAAAATAATTTCATCCCAGCAGAAAACAATGTGCTCATGAGACCTCATCCCAGGGTTGACCACCGCAGAGCAGGAGACTAGCAAGAGGGTCAACAGTTCCTGAAATCCTTGATGAGACATAGTATCCATGAGCAAAAGGTAACTCTATTAAAGCAGAGGGTGGCAGGAGATGGGTGGGTTGGCTACCTCAGGCAGGGACAGGGCTCATCTCCTGTCCTTTCATGCTGTATCTTATAGTCCTTCATGGAGCTCTAGAGTCATGCCTCGTCAGCTGCACCTGAGCCAATATGATGGCTTTCAGACTCAGATAAATGCCATCGGTGGGCATCAGGATGATGAGCACAATGGAACACCCCAGTGATTGATCTGTTTGTTTCCATCCTGGGGCTGTGGGTCTATTAAACAAACACTGGTATTTTGAAGGAAACACAGGAGAAATGACCACTGGGTGGCCTTTCAGTTTTTATTTGATTTGGATGTGACAGTTTTTCTTTATTCTATGTATTTTTTTTAAGTTGGGCATGATTTTTTTTTTCAGACAAACAGATCTGGATACAAGAAGCAGAATGCTACATGGCAGTTCTAGTGCTCTTTGGAGATACCCCACAACTGGCGAGATGTCCATGACTAGTTGATTTTCTTGCTCTGCTTCAAACTTCTGCTCTGTAGTCAGATCAGACTTGAGAAGTTGGGGGGCTATATGATCTTCCTGCAGGCCTCCCCACCAAGTCCTCTCACGGTGAACTGGTAGTGTCTGCAGTAGAACATGTTCTTTTATCTATATTCTACATAAAGCCAGGTAGGGTTTGAAGGCAATATTCTGTCTAGCTGCTGCATAAATTATTGCCTACTGGATTATTTAACTTCATGGGGAAGTTATAAGAAAAACTATTTTTAATTGTAATGAAGAAATGCATAGTCAGAAAAAGTCACCCTTCTCCAAATTTTGAAATTGGTTTTGTTTCCCAGTTGTTAAAATGCTGAAAAACAAATTCAGACTTTGAGAGTTCCTTCTCTTATGTGTTCTAAGAGAGGCCCTTAGTGCATTACCGCCATCCTTTACATGTTGGGTTCAAATGGTATCACTGAGAATTTCATACACAGAATGATTTTAAGTTATTTTCAGAGTCACTATCTTCCTTTATCCTCCAGAGAAAACTGTACCTTAGAGAATCATGACAGCAAAGCTGGAGATCACAACTTGGAATACCACATGTTAACTCTGTCAGCCTCCAGGCCCTGAACTGAATGATCCAGGGGAGCAAGCAAAAGGAATCGGTCCTTGTGGCAACTGGTAGACACTGAGAGGTAAGGTGATGACTCTCCTGTCATCCCTTCCCCTGTGACCTGCTTAGAATTCCAGAATATGAAGTTGGAGCATGAAACAATCTGTGCACTGAGATAAAATGCCTTCCAATTTCCCAACTTGTTGAGAAATAGGTGAAGGACAACTGACAATGTGATGCTCGCCTGCACTAGTTTTCTACAGATATGCTAGGTCTGTAGATGAAGGGGGGAGGGTAAGCTTGCAGTGGGTGAAGTGTTTGTCAGTGATCTGCAGTGAGGTGAATACAGAAATTCAAAGCAGGAATGGCAATACTTGTAGAACAAGTTGATGCTGTCACACACTCATGGAAGCCATCTGTGGACTCACCTTTCTTGAACAAAGGCCAGGCTATCCATGGACAGTCAGACTTGGGAAGTAAATTGCACTGGCTCAAACTAAATTCAGTCATGCGTAATAGGATATATTTACCCATAACAGGTTAGAAATCAAAAATGCTGGATAAGTGATTAATCAATTGATAGATTATATAGAAGTAGATGAATAGGAGATAGTTAGCTGATTGACTAAAATAATAAAGAAGTCCCTTCCCGAAGATAACAAGTACAGTACTGTTATATCCATCAAACTCTATAAATTACCTACTTACTGTTCTGATAGGTTGAATGTAAATTCCATGAGGGCAGGAACTGTCCGTGCTTCCTTCAATGCTCTATCACTAAAACCTGACACAACTCCTGGGTTGTGGAATGAATGAATGAATGGGTGAATGAATGGATGGATGAATGAATGAATGAATGGATGGATGAATGGATGATGGATGGGGCAGCTTCTGCCTCTTCCCCAGTTTGGCAGCTATTAGATGTAAAGAGAAGGTGATCATAGTATATCTGTCAAGTCAGAGACCATTCACAAATGCTCACTCTCTTCCCTTACCCAGAAATGTCGAGAAAAGGAGACAGAAGACTCTGGAATACTTGCCAAATTTATAAATCACAACTTAGGAGATATATAGTTCCTTCTAGAGTAACTCATTTTTATCACCACCCTTTCAGGATCACAGCTATTGCAAAGCAGAGGACAACTGTCATTTCTTACTTATAAGTACCTACTGTCCAGAAGTTGTGTCCTCCAGCATAGTTCTTCATAAACTTCAGCGAGTAAATAAAACCAAAGTTTTGGGACTACTGATTTTATCAAATACCACAGAAGCCATGATCTTGTTCATTGGAGGACATGAGTGAGACAGACCACACTCACCACATTATAATATTTTGATTTTTAATGTATTTTTCTGAGGATTACTAGAGAGAGCACTTGGCTGGCATCCATAGTAGCTTCCACCACTCCCTTCAGGGAGAATTCAGAAGGTGTGAATGCTATAGTTATCCAAATTAAAATTACACCAACAATCGTGTTATCAGCTCACAGATTTTGTGGGTCAGAAATTCAGAAATTGCCTCTGAGAGGGACCTCCTCCACAATCTGGGGATCCAAGAAAGATTCGAATTGCTGGAAAGTTCTCAAGGAACTGGAATTAGATAGAGACTTTTTCACTTACATACATAGAATCTGGACTCTGAGAGGACTCTATAGCTGAGCTTAGCTGAGACAGTAGAAGAAAGCAACTATCTCCAAAAAATCACCTCTCTAATGTGGACTGAGTATCCTCACAGCATGACAGACTAGAGGTAGCCAACTTCCCGTGGGATGCCTCAGACCTCCAAGATGAAGACTTGCAAAGGGAAAGCCACATGTTCCTTCAGGACCAAACCATAGAGGTGACAGTGGCATTTCTGCTGTAGTGGGTCAACAAAAGCAAATAAGCATTTCCCAGCCCAAAGGTCAGGAAACAAAGACCCATGAAAACTTTATCTGCATGAAGAGTCAGGAGTGCATGGCCAAGTTATCATGTTGACCAAATAAAATATCTTCACACAAAGTTGTCTTTGATCTCTGTCATGTTCACCCACATCCACATATATGGGGCTCTCACTGACACAGAGCACTGACCCTGATCAAGAATGTTGCCATGTCCTCTTCTACTAATTCTCTTCATTGATTAAGAGTGCCAGGAATATTTATACTGCTGACTCTCACTTACTTTATAGTGTTACTAAATGGTTTCCATAGAATAACAGCAAATTACTCAACATGGCTTTTTAAGGGACTCTGTCTTGACTTGTCAAATTTATGAGTGGCTAAATTGCTTTAGGTAGATCTGAAAAAATAACTTATTCCTGAACAGGGAAGCTAATATATCTGCATTCTAGTTGATTAAAGCTTTATTTCATTTTTGAGGGTTTTCCCTCAAAATAGCATTAAATGTATCACTTTCTCTACTTGTATTTTTCTCACATCTAAGTAGGAAGCACATGTACCCATAGGAAGATTGCAGTGAGCCCTGCTCATCTGCCTGGCCACTCCACCCCCAGGAGGCTCAACAGAAACCAGTGCTTTTATAAGAGGGTACAGTCTGCTTTATTACAGTAGCTAGTTTACCATTTTAACCTGAAGCTTGAAGATGCATGGACCACCAGGGCACTTTAGGCATTTCTCATCACAGAGGTAATTAAACCCAAGATAATAAAACACTAGGAAACCACAGATTCTAAAGCCCCAAGCCCTCTAAGTGTCACAATGGGACCTTGGGAGCCTCAGTTCCCCAGGCTCCCAGGCACCATTCTCCTATCCCAGCCTATGTCCCAGATCTGGAGGAATTGACCCCCTCTGTTTCTCCAGTGGATCATCCATATGCCCAACCTGGGATCTCTTTGCTTCCCTAAGTTACAGCATCTTCAGGCAGCCCTTCTGAATTTACCCATTATACCCCAGATGGAGGACTTTCAGAAAGACTGCAAATTCTGGAGCAGGCCACAGACCTGTCCAGGCAGGAGCAAGGTATCTCTGAACTCACATTCAGCTCCAAAGTTTTAGGGTACCCACCCCACCCACACTGATTTTCAATGCCCACCCCCAGCCAAGAATAGACCATGGAGGCCATGTTCACATCAAGCAGAGGACAGAGTGAAGTGAAGAGGCAGCCCAGCTTGACAGTCACTCTGGTGGTGCTGGGATATGAGCACCTGGCCTTCCATCCTGGTCTGGCTACTCAGTAACTCTGTGACCTAGACAAGGGGTCACAGTCTCCTTCTTAATATCCAGTTGATAATAGTATCTACAATACAAGACAGTGTAGAATGAAAAGTAGTTAACAACACATGTAAATCTGTTGGAAGCATGCCTGACATAATGAAGGCTCAATAAACATTAGCCATCACCATCATATTACTACTATTATTATAGAATCTGACAGGTGGAAGATCATTAATGGCCTTGTCTAAAGCAATTTCAATAAACCAAAGGGGATATATCAGTCCATGGGGTGTAGTTAGATGAGTGAAGGGTAGGGGTGTGGGGGGAAAGAGAGAATGTGAAAATACAAATTCTGGATAAAAGGAAGGGAACTGATAAAAGTAAGTTAAAAAGGACATGAAACCAACAAGGAATCAGTTCTTCCTCTGCTGCAAAATACCTTGAGAGAAAAATTACATAAATCTTTGGTAATCCTGATGACTTGATAGGAATTTTAGTTAACCTATTAACAGCAATGAAAATATTAATTGCAATTTACTTAAGTAAAGTTCTCCTAAGATTACAAAGTAGCGTGATGTGAATATTTCACTTTATCCTTAAGTCTGAGGATGCAGGGGAAGTACCCAATTTATAAAAGGTTACATCTGGTTACATGCCTTTCCCCAACTTCTCCTTACCTCTGCCCTCTCTAAATTCTTAATAAATATTTTTTTTAAGTTTAGCTATATCACTCCTAAACTTACAAACAAGAGCAAGCCTGTTTCTTAGTTTGCAATTAAAGACACAACTTGACAAAAGCCCCCTTGCCTAAGTCTCCCTCAGGTCAGAGCCCATAGCATAGTCTCCTACATTTCTGGCCCCTCTGCACCCAGTGCATTTACCCAGGCCCCACCACAGTCCTGACCATCTTTCTGCCTGTTTAGCTCATTCTTTTTCACTGGACTTCCTGACACCTGAGCTGAGGAGAAGTCCCAGCCTTGCCTCCAACAATCACTCAGGCCCACCTCATCTCCACCACTGCACAGCCATGCCTGCATGCGCATCCCACTAAAGGAAGCAGACAGCAGCACTGCCTCCTCACTTCTCTGCCTTCCATATATTGGTAGACCCAGCATCATTGCCCAAGTCTTGCTCCTTCCTCTGGTGGTTTAAACAAAACCCCAGTGACTTAACAGAGCCTGTTTCATTCTGTGTTTCTACTCCTTGCAACTCCCAGGGGTCCCACTGTCTAAATGTAAGAGGCTGCGTGCTGAGAGACAACATTGACCAAGATAAACTTGGCAGCCACTGGTGTTTTCAAGGTCACTCTGGGGAACGATTCAATGGAGCAGAAGTGGGGAATGCTGGCTGCTCCAAGAGGCCCCCCTCCATCTCTGTGCTTGGGTCTGATACTTGGTCCCCTGCACCCTGGCTTACCAGGCATTGATCCTTGTAGAACAATCCATGCTCTTTGCTCTTTCTCTGTTCATGAGAGAGCTGCCTTTTAAAAACCCTCCTTGGATATTTAAAGCATTTAAAACATTTTTGTTGTAAAGAGGTCCTTTATTTTACATTCCTCTAGCCACAAGCATTAGCTTTCAAACTGCACTTAAATACAGCAGGGAGTAGAAATGAGTTATAAAATTTGGAACTTAGGTTAAATAAATCCTCTAAACGCAATTTCCTTTATTAGGAAAAGGGAAGAAGTCACAGAAGTAAGAAGGCAGATGCATCCATTGTCTATTACTGTTATAATACATTACGGCAAATTTAGTGGCTTAAAAACACAAACTTATTATCTTACAGTTATGAAGGCCAAAGGTCTGAAGCTACAATCAAGGTGTAGTTAGGACTGTGTTTCTTTATGGAAGCTCTAGGGGAGAATCTATTTTCTTGCCTTTTCCGTCTTTTAGAAGCCGCTCACAGTCACGTGACCCCCGTGCAGCCAGCCAAGCTTGGCAGCTGAGTACAGCCAATCACCGTGATTTCCCCACAGTTACAGCTCTTGCCGGCTCCCTCTCTTTCACTCTTAAGGTCCTTTCCGAAAGCATTAGACCTTCCTGGGTCATCCAGAGACTGTGACAGTTTTAAGGTCATATGATTAGCGACATCAATTCCATCGGTCCCCTAATTTTCCATTGCCTTGAAAGCAAAATACAATTTGCCTGGATTAGAACATGGAGTTTTTTGAGGAAGGGAGGAGTACTCTCCTGTCACTGATAGATGTAAGAGGAGTTGTGCTCAGCTCACAGTGGAGCGAACCTGGCATTAAACTCTAAAACTGTGAAGAGGATTTTGAAGACAATTTCAGGGTATCAGTTGCCTGAATCCTCCATCATTCTAGCCTCCCATGTCCAAAGTGATCTATGAGGTTCTAGTCACGCTAGCTGATCAAGATACAAGGCAAGCTAGGCCAGTGTCCCCTGTGACACCAAAGAGCTCTGGTGATTACTCTTTGTGGAATTCATGGAAGTGCAAGTTCTCTAAACTGCATTCCCTGAAACCAACTAGTCAACACATCTTCCCCATTGTTTTGTAAATTACATTGACTAATGGCTCAGTACCCCTACAGATAATTCTGATCTATCCTCACAGAACCACCTCCACCAGTTGAGTTGGATACTGAGCCATGTCACTTGTGACTGTACCCTAACCTGTTTATGCCAGTTGTGTATGCTCTTGTAATTGTGCAATTTAATTGAATGTCTAAATGTCTCATAAGCCATGACAGAGGAACATAAAAAGAGTTGTTTTATGCACATCAAGCAGAATGCCTTGGAAAGTCATGATAAAGAAGAATCACTTCTTTAAAAGAGAGAGAGACAGTAACAGAAACAGATAGAAAAATGAGAAGGTAAAATCACTATAAAGGATGGGAAATAAGATCATGAAAATTAAAAAACAAAGCACAAGTGGAAACAAAACTGGGAAACTAGCAAAAATGAAGTGCTGACTGGACTGGATGACAGTAAGAACAAGGTGAAGGAAGTTCATGCTGAGACTTACACTAGCAGTATACACTACTAGTAATCCCAACCTTGCACATACAAACTGGAGAGTGGGGGATTGGGTCTGACTGACGGAAAAAGCATATGTAATCCACCAGAGGATGAAATTGAAGATGGTTTAAAAAATACTGCACAGGAATGAGTACTGTTTTTAAAGGACAGAAGAGGGGAGCAGATTAGTGCCTTCTTAGAGCAATTGCAGTTCCCTTCCTACCCAGAAATAGCAGAAGTTTTTGGAAACTTGATCCTGTCTGAAGACTCTGTCACCCTGTGTGTGATCCCAGGCTGACAGCTCCAGGAAATAATGTTTCCCTGAAAAGCTACTTCCAGAAAAATCTCAGCTCTTTGTTTGGTCACCTTTTCACCTTTGGACACAGCTATTAACTTATAGAATATTGAAGAGCATCTGGTGAAAGATCTTCTGACCTCAGCCTCCTTCTAGACTAAGAGCATGTTCAAAGAGGAAGACAAATACTTTCTTTTGTCAAAGTTTTGTGCCCATGCATGCAAAGAAATTAGACCTGGGTCTTAAGACAGATGGGAAAAGGGAAAGCAGAAGTCTTAACTACATATTTTCCCTGCCTTTCCTCTCTCTGGAGGTTTTCTGATAGGTGGCAGAGTCTGCATTTACTCTTGTCACTAAACGAGTTAAAATGAATGTGTAGGTGTCAAGCAAAACATGTGATAAGCATGTTCCCATCCCTGGCTGATCCTAGCCCTAGGGGAGCAAGGCAAGTGTAGCTATATGCAATTTGCCAATAAACAGAGTCAATAAATAAATGTTGCAGTATTTCAAAATTAAAAAGTCATCTTATAGATTTAAAATCAAAACTTGATGATTGAAACTTGAGAAGAGTGTTAGTGGTATAAATGCCTTGGATGTTAAGCAAGTCAATAAATGATATTTTAAGTTCAGAAATCATATCCAGATTATTGCTAGATGAATTGAAAAGAAAAGTAATTCAAAGAAGGTGTAGGTAGAGTAGGGGAGGAATTTATTTTCAATGGATACTCTCTTGTATTAGCTGTATGTAAACAGTAAAAAAGTCTAAATAAATGCTCATTAAACTTTGTAAAATATATTTATCTAGAGAAGAGAAAAGTGACTGAAAAGAATAGTTTTACTTTTGCTTTAGCTAAACTCCAAATGATTATGCAGTATCACTAAAGTTAAACCTTGGAAGTTAATAATAAGTGATAATGAACAGGATGGAATATTATGAAACTATTTAAAATATTGTTGTTGTGGAAGACTGAAGGCACAGAAAATGTTCACAAGATGTGGCTAAATGGTTACAAGCTATATTTCCCATTTAGACATGAGCAAAATGAAACTAATTCAAATACATTCAAATAAATGTTGGAGTTAGAGTTTAAAATACCTATAATTTACCTGTTTTATTCATTGTAAAAATTTCTAAAAATCACCAGAAAGAATCACGTTATAATGGAGTGTAAAAGTAATAACAAACCTTCTCTTTTGTTGTCCACCCTCTAGAGATGACTTTCCAGTATACTGTATTTTGGATTTTTCCTTGAATTTTTACATTTCCCCTCTCTATATATGAACATCTGGACATATGCACATCTATAACTTTGCTTACAAAAATGAGAATATATTTCTTATTGTTTTGCAAAAATAAAATGTCTCAAAACTATGGGTATCATTTGTTGCATGGGAGCCTCATTAAATTTTTTTTGTATCTAAGTTTATAATATGAACTGCTATAGTGAGGATAGCATCTAAAATATTATCAAAATTATAAAGACTTTTGAATTTAAAATGAGTTCAAAGACAATTAGCTTAAAAAGCCCAAAAGGCTTTATTGAGTTAACAGTAAGTATAAAAAATGAAATTAATTTTAAAGCATTGATTTCTTTTTTCTAAGAGAGTAAGACATTTAAATTGTTTTTTAACTCAGTGTTTCAACTCAAGAAATTTAAATTAACTCAATTTAGCTTTTTTATAGTGTTTGCAAATAGGTCTTAATATTCACATGGCCTGAGCAGCTCAGTGTGCCGACTCCTACATTGCTTGCTGACCCCAAAAGCTGGGTTTGCCGTGAGCTCGTGACCCTGGGGGTCTTGCTCAGGAGTTCAGAAGTGGGTGGTGAGCGCCATTTCACTGAAACTGTTGATGAATGCCATGATCCTCTGCCATGTGTCCTTGAAAAGGAGGGCATTCTAGTTTTAGGCTAATTCTCATTTTAGGCATATTTAACCTTGGAAAATCTTCACTCAACAACTCTCATTATTCTCATGACCTGGAAGGCTGCCACCTCAGCCTCAGTATTGCTGTCTTCTTTCTTGAGTTTGCTCGGCATGGAAAGACTCTGGCTTCACTGTGAAAAATGAAAAGGACTTTCTCCAAGTTCACTGATACATCTGTGCCCTGACACATCTGGGTTTCATGTAAGAGGAAGAAAGGTCGCTCTTCCAAATGAAGTCACAGAGTGGGAAGTCCAGGCTTCTGACTGTGTAGTGTAGTTTCTGAATGTCTGTATGAAACCTAGCAGAGGTGCAAAGTGGGGCATTAGAAAGCATAAGCATGCATGAATTGGATTGTATTCAGCTTTAGTGGCCTTCTAATTAGTATTATCTTCAATAAATGATCTAACCCCTATGTAATTGGTTAAATGCCATCTTGACCCAGTTTTGAAGACCTGATTAGAAATCAGTCAGTTTCCTCTCTTGAGCACACATTAAGTCTACCCTCTTCCCCATCCCCAATATCTCCCTTCTCAGACTCTCATTCTCCAGGTCTTTCTTTACCTAACTGTTGTGACAGTAGACCACACTGACAGCCCTGATGCCTCCAAACTTGGCCATGTTATTCAAATAAGTCAATTCTAAACTATCTTGCCCTGCCTTGCTCTTTCCTTCCTGGAAATACTACAGTAATGATGGTTCATGGTCCCCATCCTTCCCTCCGCTTCAGCACTGACCCTGATGCCTCATCTGAGTGCTCTGGAGGGCATATTGAGCTCTTATCAGGGTACTATGGTTATAAAAACTGTAAACTCCTGGTTTCTCAGTCTTGATCTGAATCTAACCTCATCCTAACTCGCCCAGGTAAATATGGTTCCATCATACCCTGCCTAACTCACAGATTGACTTGGAGACATTAGACAAACAAAAACAAACTCTTAGACTATTCAAAAATAATGGTGTTTAAACAGAAGGGAAGGGGTTTGGCTAAATAAAAGACATGAATTTTATAGTGATAGTTGGAAAGTAGTCTTTTAGTGGTGACTGTAATGTAGTATCTACAGATGTTGTTTTTAATGTGTTATACTTAAAACTTATGTTGTAACAGTGTCACTTATGTTACTTTAACTGATCAGTTGATTAATTTTAAAAGAGGCTAATGAATATCAAAGTCCTCTGAACAGCTGGAGGATTGTGGATCAGAATGTGATCTGAAGTGCTCTCAAGAGAGGTGGAGAAAACTGGATAATGCACACTGTGGCAGGCATCAGGGTGCTCTAAAGTGTGGAGTCTTCTCCCTGTTGAGCAAACTGGAGTTCCAAGAGAGAAAGTCTCTTGCATTGAGGCAGAACTAAGTGACATGTTTAATTTTTAAGATAAGGAAAAATTCTGCAAGATAGTCTGGTGGGCATAGAAAACAGGCATGGAGGTTAGAGGACCATGAGACCAAACAGCATCCTTCACTGATTTAATATATGCTTGGGAGCCATCAAGGGTTAATTTAACCTCTAGTGAAAAATAAGCTGGATTGAGCTACTTTCCCCCATCCCAAGCATAAGCCTAGTCCAACTTGTATAATACATATATAGATATGTAGTATCTTAAAATTTCATGTAAAGTTTATGACTTAAAGATATAAGCAGGCAAGGAATTTAGCATGAAGTTTCCCAAGATACAGAAATAGAAGTTACTATTACCAGAGGTTCTCTTCCTCTACAAAATTAAAAAAAAATGAAATCATATATATATATATATATATGCAATTGAACAAGAAACTCAGAATTCTGATCATGCAGAGAAGGAAGATAGAACAAAGATGTTTTATAACTGCCCTACATTCTTCCTAGAGGCACTTTATGAAAAACATATCAAGGAGAGAGAACCCGAGCAGAATATGGTGGTCCTGTTAAATTGATGAGAGAGTGATCAGAGTTTGGGGAGGCCAAGACAGATGACATTTATAAATTAAAATATAATGAAACAAAATGACCTGCAGAGAAAAAGCTTCAGGAATCAGTATAGGTTCCCCTTGCATTTTCTGTTGAATATTCAGCCGAGCAAGTATAGAACAACATTGCATGTAGAACAATACATGAGTATGTAAAGTAAATAAACCTCAAAATTTACACAGGATAAAGAGACATTTTAGTCCCTGCAGGCAAGTTTGTGAGATTTCACTAAACATTCAGTATACTCAGTAGTAAATCACAGGGACCACAACTTAAAAATAAAACTAAGTTAGTACTAGTGTAAAGACTATTATATACCACCTCAAAAAGCCCCTAAAAATAATTTTTTAAAAAGGCATTAAAAGCAATTTAATTGCTTGCTCAAGCAAAACTTATAAAAGTCGCTTAAAATTTAACAAAATTAATACAGAAAGAAAGTAAAAGCCATACATTGAACAATATAGCAAACAACATTAATCATCCAATTAAAATATTAACCATCCAATTAATATAGATAGATAGATAGATAGATAGATAGATAGATAGATAGATAGATAGATAGATAGATAGATAGATATTACACATTTATGGGAGAGCATAAAGAGATCATCTATTATCAAAAAAAAAAGATTAACTGTTAGAAGCATATCCAGAAATTACAGAGAAAACAGAAGTAACAGAAGAAAAGCTTAAGGAAATATAGGGAAAGAGAAGATAAACAATATTCGAAGAAATAAAATCAACCCTGACTGAAATAAAAAAATTCACTTGATCTACTTTCTAGCACACTGCACATTGAATAAGAAAAAGCAGGTGAACATGAAGATGTAACAATTTTAAGTATACAAACATATAAAAAAGCAAAAATAACCTTCCTTCAGCAAAATGGGCATCAAGTCTCTTATATAAATATATAGTTACATATATATTATATATGTGTATATAGTTTGATGTGTACAGTTACATAAATATAGGTATAGATGTACAAAGTGGGGATTGCAGAAAATTTATGGGGATGGGAAAATATTTGAAGACTTATCACCCCATATTGTCCAAATCTGATGTACACTATCAGTCCATAGAGCCAAGGAGCTCAATGAAACACAAATAGTACATGCAAAGAATAAATACATCTGAATTTAATTTCAATGAAGCAAGGATGCTGTACACTTTCTATAAGCTAACTATAATAAAGGTAGAGAAAAACACTTGGAACTAATACTGAGTTAAATAGAGTTTCTGGAAACAAGATGCAAATGCCAACTGTATATTAAAACAAGAAATTGAAAATTGCATTTAAAAATTCCACTTAGAATATCATTAAAATCTAAATACTTGGAAATAATCTAATATAATATGTGCAAGTTTTGTTCACTTAAATCTGTAAAGCATTGCTGAGAAAAATTAAGGAAGACTAAAACAAATGGCTAGATATTACACAGGCATGGAAAAGACTCTAGTCATTAGTTTTCCCCATACTGATCTATAGATTCAATTCAATCACAATCATATTCTCCACAGGCCTTTTTATTTTTTTAAGAAAATAACTTTATTCCAAAATGCATCTGGACATGTAACAATTATAGAATACTTACACCAATTTTGAAGAAAAAAAAATCGGGGGAGGGAGGGAAATTACACAAATTAGTCCTCTATAGTCCTGCCCACCCTGCTCACGCCCAGGTTAGCCGCTGGAGGTCACTGGCACCGGTGCCACAAGGAGCGCCGGCACAAATTACTTAAGTACAGATCTACTTTCAACCTGGAAAACACTCCCATCAACATGCCGACCAACACAAGATCCATGGTTTCTCAATATGTAGAACAGGTTAGAAAGCAAAACACAGTAAGGAGAAAAACTTTAAACATGCAAGCAAGCTCCACAGGAAATAGTCCATCGCCAACAAAGAAAGGACAATCTCCAGAAAACATCAAAGAAATGATTTGCATCTCAGAAAAAGGTTCCTCTATCACCATGTTAAATGCACTCCAACAATTAAGAGAAGAATTAGAAAAAAAGGACAACAGTATGATAGAAGCATTTAATGCACTAAGGGAAGAACTAGAAACATATAAAAAATAAAGCATCAATATGTATAACCTAATCAATGAACTAAGGAATGAAAATGAATCCCTAAAATTGAAATTGAAAGAGGCTTAAGATTTAAAGGTTGCAATAGACGAGATAAAAAATGCACAGAAAAGCCATGACAGTAGAATAGATGAAATAGAGGAATGAATCAGCACACTTGAGGATACAGAAATAGAGAGGGCAAAGAAAGAAAAAGAGAGAGAGAAACAAAGTAGGAGGACTGAAGACAAGCTCAGAGATATGTCAGATTCCTTAAAGAAAAGAAACATAAGAGTAATAGGAATCCCAGAAGGAGAGGAGAGAGTTATGGGAACTGAAAGGCTGTCCAAAATAATAATAGAGGAGAACGTCCCAAATCTGAAGAAAGAAATGAAAATAGACATTCAGGAAGCCAAAAAGACACCAAACTACTTTAATGAAAGAAAAGCCACAGCGAGACACATCATCCATCGTAAAACTTCCTAGAACCCAAGATAAGGAAAAAATAATGAGAATGGCTAGAGAAAAGAAACAGATAACCTACAAAGGAAAATCCATTAGACTGACCTCAGATTTTTCTGAAGAGACACTCCAGGCAAGGAGAGAATGGAGTCACATCTACAAAAATCTCCAAGAAAAAAATGCCCCAGCCAAGAATACTCTACCCTGCAAAGCTATCCTTCTTCTACAAAGGAAAAATTAGAAACTTCTCCAACAAGCAAAGTCTCCAGAAATTTGCTACCACTAAACCCCCACTCCAAGAAATTTTGCAGGAGGTCTCAATATCAAAACCATAAGAAGAACATATACAAAAAACAAAAACACAAAATAAACCCCAAATGACCACCAGGGAACCGTTAGAATCGCAAATATCAATAATCACCCTAAACGTCAATGGTCTAAACTCAGCAATCAAAAGATGAAGAGTTGCAGACTGGATCAGAAAACAGAACCCAACATTCTGCTGCCTCCAAGAAACACATCTGATCTCTAAGGGTAAGCATAGACTGAAGGTGCAGGGCTGGAAAACTACACTACAAGCAAACGGCCCCCGCAAGAAAGCAGGAGTTGCCATTCTTGTATCAGACAGAGCAGACTTCAAATTAACAAAAGTGACAAAAGATAAAGATGGCCACTACATAATGGTTAAAGGTTCAATCCACCAAATGGACATAACAGTAATCAACATATACGCACCTAATGAGGGAGCACCAAAATTCATAAAATAACAACTAGTAGAACTGAAATCAAATATTGATGAGAATACATACATGGTAGGAGATTTTAACACGCCACTCTCAACAAAACACAGATCAACAAAACAGCAACTACACAAAGAAACAAAAGCTTTAAAGGAAGGGCTAGACCAAATGGACTTAATAGATATATACAGGTCACTACACCCCCAAGGAAAAGAGTATACTTTTTTTTCAAATGCACACGGCTCTCTCTTTAAAATCAATCATATACGAGGTCACAAGACAAACCTGAACAAGTACACAAAGGTTAAAATAATACCAACCTTTTTCTCTGATCATAAAGGCATCAAATTAGAAATCAACAATGAAAAGAAAATAAGGAGAGTAAACACTACATGGAGACTGAACAACAGGCTTCTGAAATATCACTGGGTAAAAGAGGAAATCAAAGAAGAAATTAAAACCTATATGGAAGCAAACGACAAAGCTGACACAACATATCAAAATGTGTGGGATGCAGCAAAAGCAGTACTACGAGGAAAGTTCATAGTAATACAGGCCCAAACAAAAAGAATTGAAACAGCCAAAAGAAATACTCTAATCTCCCAACTTGAGGACTAAGTAACAGAGCAAAAAATCCAAAAGCCAGCAGAAGACAAGAAATAACAAAAATAAAAGTGGAGATTAATGAAATAGAAACCAAAAAGACCATCGAGAAGATAAACAAAGCCAAAAGCTGGTTCTTTGAAAAAATAAATAAAGTTGACAAACCCCTGGCGAGGTTTACAAAGAAAAGAAGAGAGAAAACTCAAACAAACAGGATCATAAATGAAAAGGGAGATATTACAACAGACCCAGCAGGAAACCAAAAGATAATTAGAGACTACTATGAACATCTATATGCAAACAAATACAGCAACCTGGAAGAGATGGACAAATTCCTGGAACAATGCAGTCATCCAAAATTGAACAAAGAAGAAATTGAAAACTTAAAAAGGTCAATCACAAGCAGTGAAATTGAGGCAATCATCAGAACTCTCCCTAAAAACAAGAGCCCAGGTCCTGATGGTTTTACAAATGAGTTCTACCAAACATTCAAAGAGGAACTAACAACGGTACTATTCAAACTCTTTCAAAAAATTGAGAAGAAGGAAAGCTACCAAATACCTTCTATGAAGCAAACATTACACTATTTCCAAAACCAAATAAAGATAGTGCAAAGAAAGAAAACTACAGACCAATCTCCCTAATGAACACAGTTGCAAAAATTCTAAACAAAATCCTGGCAAACCAAATCCAACATTACATAAAAAGGATCATCCATCATGACCAAGTGGGATTCATCCCAGGGGCACAGGAATGGTTCAACATTTGAAAATCAATCAACATAATCCACCACATCAACAAAGAGAAGAACAAAAACCATATGATCATATCAATAGATGCGGAAAAAGCATTGATAAAGTTCACCATCCTTTCATGATGAAAGTCCTGGAAAAAATTGGTATAAAAGGAACATACCTCAACATAATAAAAGCTATATATGACAGACCCACAGCAAATATCATCCTAAATGGGGAAATATTGAAACAATTTCAATTAAGGTCCAGAACCAGGCAAGGATGTCTACTCTCTCCACTCCTTTTCAACATAGTTCTGAAAATCCTAGCCAGGGCAATAAGACAAGAGAAAGACATAAAAGGAATCTGAATAGGGAACGAAGAAATAAAGTTCTCATTATATGCGGATGATATGATTCTCTATGTAGCGAACCCAGAAAAATCAACAGAAAAACTGACTGAAATAATAAACCGATTTGGTAAGGTAGCTTGATACAAAATCAACACACAAAAATCAACAGCATTCATATATGCAAAGAATCAATCAGAAGAAGAAGAAATTAGAAAAAAACACCCCATTTACCATTGCAACAAAGAAAATCAAATACTTGGGAATTAACCTAACAAAAGACGTAAAAGACCTACACAAAGAAAACTATAAAACATTCTTGAAAGAAATAGAAGATGATGTAAAAAAATGGAAAGACATTCCCTGTTCTTGGATC
>PVHY01006545.1:0-73751 GCA_004024945.1 Uropsilus gracilis | reverse complement strand
TGAGCAACCATGGCTCTGGTATTGGTCAGCATGTTGATACGATAACCAAATTGTGAGTAAATCTGAACTTTAGTTTATTTAGTTGTGCTGGTGCTGCTGTCTCGGCGCTGGTGCCAGTGCCTTCCAAGCTCACCTAAAAGGGGCAGAGGCAGGCTCTGATGAGGCCCCTGGATGGGTGGGTCCATCCAGGGGGGCTGGATGTAATGACAGTGCAGGGTGGGGGTCTGCAAGCTGGCTTGGAGTGTGGTGGCATGCCTTCCCTGCTCACCTGAAAGGTGTGGGGGCAGGCTCTGATTTGGTAAGTCTAATTATAAAGCAGGGGGTGGACTGGGCTTGGCTCTGGACATGGCTTGCCAACCCCTGTTATATGCCGTTGGTATTTGGGGATCCTCTATTTTCCTTTACCCACCATGTGTCAAACATTACACACTTTCAGAGTCACCCAGGCTTGTTGAAGCCTAGACTGCTGGGCCCCACCAGGTGGATGGGGACAAGGGGATGTGCTGTCCAGGACTGCCCATAGTCCATCACTGCTTTGCTCTGGATTGGTGTGGCTGCTGTGAGTAGGGACAGTATTAGAATAGATCTGGCAGTGGTGACCTAATGGATTAAAGGGATGGTGTCAGGGGAGCCCCTACCTGGAGAGTTTGCAATAAATGAATGTGTGAATGCTGGTTATTCCACTTCTGTCCTCCAGGGCTGTGGCATCCTTCCTGGAGAAGGACACAGATGTCAGGTCACCCTCCATGTAGGCCATGTGCGGAGCAGACAGTGATCTGGCCTGGGGGCTGCTCTCAAGTCCCCCTCACACCCTCCCAGCTAGCTGGAGGTGTACCATGGTTTGGCCAGAGCCAAGTGAATCTTCCCTTCTCCTCAGTCAGCTCAGTCTAGATTTGGTTCTTCCAGAGCAATAGGCTGTTGGTGACACTGAAACTGGCAGAGCCAACCTGAACGGAAACTACTTGCTCTCAAGTCCATGGGGAGAGAAGCCAGGAGATTTCTCACTGTTGGAGGAGGAGGGGCAACCAGCCCTGGGCACGGGTGGCCTGGAGGGTGCTCTGCGTTAGCAGCAGGGGAAAGCAGCATCTCGGCATTTATTCAGAGTTAATTCCTTATATTTCCTTTGGAGGGTCTTTTCTTGTTGCACAACTTATATCAGTGATTTTTAGATCATCATCGAGGAAATTAAAGCCATTTTAGGCTTGCATGCATAATTTAGTTTCTTCATTTATTCATAAGTATGTGTTGATAATGCTCTTTTGGAGCAAAGTCTTAAGTACAGGCTACGAATTGGCGAACGAGGTTCCAAATGGCACAGTGGCATTTATAAACCCTGTGGATCCCAACCCACATTTGCTTTGGCTGGAATGTGATCTGGGAGCACTCTGGGAAGGCCATCTGCTCAACTCCCAGTTGAACTTTGTTTTTCATTTGGTCTGAAATCTGACTGGGGGTGAAAGTGGTGGGTATTTCCTCCACCAAATCTCCTCAGCCCAGGTGCCCAGGAGTCAAGCTCTAAGATTCCTTCAGGTTTGCTGAGTCAGGGCTGAAACCAGAGAACCTCCCTCCTGGGAACCCCCCATTTGGGTCTCTGGCACATGGACCCAGAAGCTGCTTGTAGGCTCCACTGGTCACCCCCTAGGGCTCAGGCTGCTGGCAGAGGCCAGCAGTGATGGCAGATGGCAGTGGTTCCCCTATCACACCACCCAGGGTGCACACAGCCCCTGGGTCAGGCTCCAGGGAGGAGCATGGACCCCACAGGGCCAGCACCAGTGCTGTGGCTTCTCCAGCTGCTGGCAGTGGAGAAGCCTGTGGTCTTGGTGTCTGGAAGCATGCAATGGACCATCAGGTGAGAGCCCTGACCTGACTGGTAAATGGTCCAATCAACTGTGCACTGAAAATGGTCCAGTAGGGCTTGTGGCTGGGGACCTTGAAAGAAAAGGAAAGAACGCAGAAGCAAGGCCTGCTTGTGACTCTTTGAGACCCTCACACTGGCTCTGTTCCTGGCCTTCGGAGGAGAAAGAAGGAGCAACCAGCAGCTAGCCTCCAAGGAACAAGAAAAGCCAAATGGAAGAAACTGAAAAAGAAGAGAAGGCAGAACGTCACAGAAGCTGGGCGCAGCTAACCCGCCTGCACCCTGCCTCTGGCACTGCCTGACTGAGCACCCAGGGTCCAGGCTTGGTGTCTCAAAGCACTGTTCATTGTGGGTGTGGGCCAGCTGCTCCAAGGAGCTAGAGCACTGGTGTTGCAGGCACTGCTGCCTCTCTGGGTCTCCTCTGAGAGCTGTTTACCACTTTTGACCTTCTGGCACTGCCTCCATTCCTGCCTCTGCTGCTATCTGGTCCAGCATCAGATGCTGTCCATCCTGACCATGAGACTGTGGCTGTGGGCCCTTCTGGCATCATCTCAGCAGGGGCAGGGGGCATGAGAACCTGTCCTCTATAAGCACTGTCTATTGACACTGTGTTTTGGGACCACGTGGCTTATGAGGAAGAGAGGCAGTGTTTCCTATTGCTGTGCCCCCCATTTCATTACATTTTTGTCTGTGTTGCTAATCATCCTCTTGTTTTTCTATTTTTGATTCCGTTTAGTTTTATTTTTTAAAATATACATATATTTTACATTGTATACCTCAAAGGTTTCCCACCACCATGTCACCAGTGAACCATCATCCTGATCCCTTGTGCTCATCCCTCCCCTGATATCCTTTTCCTCCCCTCCTCTCCCTTCCCCTTCTTTCCACGCTCTGCCTCCCACCTTGTTGTATGCTTTAGTTCTGTTATCAGTTGTTAGTTTTTGCTTTTTCTGCCCTTTGGTTTGTTTTCCCTATATCCCACATATAAGTGAGAGCATCCAGTATTTCTCTTTTTTTAATGCCTTATTTCATCTGACATGATACCTTGTAGCTTCATTCATGTTGCCACATATGAAATAATTTTGCCTTTTTGATTGCTGAATAATACTCCATTGCATAAATATGCCACCACCTTTTGATCCATTCCTTTGTTTTGGGACATTTGCATTGTTTCCATATCCTGGCTATAGTAAATAGTGCAGCAATAAACATAAGAGTACAGATTTCGTTTTGAATTAGTATTTCTGTATCCTTTGGGTAGTTCCCTGGGAGTGGAATTGCTGAATAAATGGTAGCTCCATTTTAAGTAATTTGAAGGTCCTCCACAAGAATTTTCATAGTGGCTGGACCAGTCAGTATACATTCCCACTAGCTGTGTAAGTGTTCCTTTTTTCTTTTTCCTTGCATCCTTGCCAGCACCCACTGTTGCCCCCTTTTTTTCCCCCTTAAATATGAATCATTCTTACCAGTCTGAGGTGGTATCTCATTGTGGTTTTGGTTTGTATTTCCCTGATTATAAATGATGTTGAGCACTTTTTCATATGCCTGTTGGCCATTTGTGTTTGCTTTTTGGAGAAGTGTCTTTTTTAAGTTCTTCTGTTCATTTTTTTGACTGGGTTTTTGCTTTGTTTTTTGTTGAGTTGTAGGTTCTTTGTAGATCTTTTATATCATACTCTTATTATGTAGAGGGTAAAAATATTTTCCCATTAGGTTGGGTGTCTTTGTTTTGATTATTATCTCTTTTGCTACACAGAAGATTTTTAGTTCCATGTAATCCCAGCTGTTTTATTTGCGACTGTATATGTGTCTGGAAAGAGATTCTGCAGTATGGCTCATGGAGTGTTTTGCCTATGTTTTATTTTATAGTTTATGGTTCAGGTCATCTAATCAAGTCTTTTATCCACTTTAAGTTGGTTTTTGTGCATGGTGTGAGGGAGTAATCTAGATTCATTCTTTTGCTCATAGCAGTTCCGTTTTCCCACACTATTTATTGAAGAGATCTTGCTTGTTCCAATGTATGATTTTTGCCCCTTTGTCATAGATTAGTTGCTAATACATGTATGGATTCATTTCTGGGCTTTCAATTCTGTTCTTTTTGTCTCTGTGACTTTTGTTCAGTACCATGTTGTTTTTATTATGATTTTGTAGTATAAAGTCTGGGAGTCCAATCTTTTTCCTTCTGATATGGAGGATTTTGGCTTCTTGAGGTTTTTTTGTTATTCTGTATGAATTTCAGTTCTAGTTCTTTAAAGAATGTCATGGAATTTTTATTGGAATTGCATTGAATGTGTTGATTGTTTTTGGTAGGATGGCCATTTTGATAATGTTGATTCTTTCAATCCATGAACAGGGAATGTAGTTCCATGTCTTTGTGTCTTCCATTTCTTTTAGTAATGCTTTATGGGTTTTTTTTTGTATAGGTCTTTCATATCTTTCGTTAAATTTATTCCCAGGTATTTAATTTCCATTTGTGCAATTGTAAATGGAGTGGTTTTCTTAATTTCTTCTTCAGACTGATTTTTTTTGGAGGGGCATATAGGAAGGCTACTGATTTTGTGTGATGATATGTAACTAGCTGCCTTTCTGAACTGGTTTATTGTCATTAGTTTTACTGTAGAGTTTTTAGAATTTTCTATATATATTGTCATAATATCTGCAAACAGTAATACTTTTACTTCTTTCCCTACTTGGATTCCTTTTATTTCCTTCTCTTGCCTTATTGCTGTAGCTAGGACTTCAAATATTTTATTTTGAAAAGCAGTGGTGAAAGTGGACAGCCAAGTCTTGTTCATGATCTCAAAGGGAAGACATTCACTTTTTTGCTATTTAGTATGCTACTGGCTGTTGATTTGTCATATATCACCTTTATTGTTAAGGTATGTTACTTGCTTTAACATAATTTAAGGTATTATAGTCCTTGAATTTAAAGGACCTTCATGATAAATGGACTTTGAACTTTGTCAAATGTTTTTCGGTGTCTATTGATACGATAGTATGGTTTTATTTTTCTTTTTGTTGATGTGTTGAATTACATTAATTGATTTTTGGGTGTTGAACCATCTTTGGGTCCCTGAAGTAAATCCCATTTGGTCACAGTATATTATCTTTTTGATGCATTATTGGATTTTATTTGCTAGGATTTTGTTGGGAATTTTGCATCAATGTTCTTTAGGGAGATTTGACTGTAGTTTTCTTTCTTTGTGGTATATTTGCTTGGTTTTGGTATTAGTGTGAATGTATTGGCTTCATAGAATTGTATTTGATAGTTTTCTTTCTGTATTGTTTGAAAGAGTTTTTGTAAGACAGGCACTAGTACATCTTTGAACATCTGGTAGAATATATTTGTATATCTATCTGGTCCATGGCTTTTGTATTTGGGGAAGGTTTTGATTACTGATTTGATTTTGCTGCTTGTGATTAGTTTGTTTAGGCTTTGTTTGTCTTATTTATCCAGTTTGCATGGTTGTATATTCTAAAAATTTGTCCACCTCGTTATATTGTTGAACTTCTTTACATGTAAATGGTTATAGTAATCTTTGAGTCTCCTCTCTATTTCTGCTTTCTCTGTTGTAATTTCTCCTTCAGTTATCATTTGAGTTTCCTCCCTTTTCTACTTCATGAGCCTGGCTGGGAATTTATGTATTTTGCTTATTTTTTCAGAAATACAGCTTCTTGTTTCATTGATCTTTTGGAATGTCTTTTCTATATCTATTCTATTTCTGTTTGGGTTTGATTATATATTTGCTTCTATGAGGATTTGGATATCTTTGTTGTTCCTTTTCTAGCTCTCTCAGATGTGAGATTACATTGTTTCTTTGGGCATTTTCTTGTTTCTAGATATGAGCTGTATTGCCCTATACTTCTCTCTAATTCCTGCATTTACAGCATCACATATGTTCTGGATAGTTGTGTCATCATTGTTATTCATCTTGAAATATTCATTTCTTTTTTGATTTAATTAATTAATCCAATAATTTAATTAATTAAATCATTAATCCAATAGTTTTCCAATAGTGAGGGTATCAGTCTCCATGAAATGGGAGGTTTTCTTTCAAGGTAGAGCTTGATGTCTTTATGGTCAGAGAAAATAGTACGATTTCAATCTTCGTGTATTTGTTGATGCTGGTCTTGTGGCCAGTAGAATGAACCATGTGCACTTAAGAAATAGGTGTATTTTTGGGGTGCAGTGTCCCATAGACATCTATTAGACCCATTTGGCCTAGGTATTCATTTAGAGTTACTTTTTTTTTTTTTTGGTCCCATTGATCTGTCCCATAATGAGAGTGGGGTGCTAAAGTTTCCTACTACATATGTATTTTCTCTAATGTCTTTTTTTTTTTTGACAGTTAGCAAATGTCTGATGTATTTTGTTGCACCTTCATTTGGTGCATATATATTGATGAGTGGTATGTCTTCCTGGTGTACTGACTGACCCCTTGATCGCTATATTACGGCCATCTATATCTCTTGACCCCCTTTTTTATTTGAAGTCTATTTTCTCTCATATAAATATGTCTGTACCTGCTTTCTTTTGGGGTCCATTTGCTTGTAGGATTGATTTCCAATGTTTTATTTTCAATCTATGTTTATCTTTCGCAGTCAGGTGTATGTCAGCAGAAGGTTGGGTTCTGTTATCTAAGGCAGTCTGTTACTTTGTGACTTTATCAGTGAGTTTAGTCCATTAACATTTGAGGTGATTAACATTTAGGGTATGTGGAAGTCTGTAGTTGTGTTTGTTCATGTTTTTGTGGTTTGATTCATTACCATGTTATGTTCTTCCTGTTCATTCCTCTGTTGGTTTAAATTTTAAGATTATTGTAATATTTCTTAGCGGGTTCGGGAGTCCTGACTACCAAATTTCTGAAGATTTTGTTTGTCTGAGAAAGCTCATATTTCCCCCCAAAGATGAAGTGGTGAAGTATCCTTGGCTGGAATTTTTTCTCATGGAATTTATTGAATATATTGCTCTATTCTCTTCTTGCCTGAAGTGCTTCGTCCAAGATGTCTGACGCAAACCTAATTGGTTTTCCATTATAGATTATTTGGTTTTTTTGCCTTTTGCCAGCTTCATTATATTTCCTTTGTCTTGGACTTTGGGAGCTTTACTAGTATGTGTCTTACCATCATTCTTTTTTCCCCCATTGTGGTATTTGGTTCTTCTAGCTTCCTGTATCTCTATTTTCATTTCTTGCTTCACATTTGGGAAGTTCTCATCAATTATTTCCTTGAATAGTTCCTCAGTTCCTGTGTCTCTCTCTTCTCCTTCTGGGATTCCTATGATTCTTATACTTCCTCTCCTTATGGTGTCAGATAATTCTTACAATGTTTTTTCATTCTTCTTCCTTTTTACCTCTCCTTTTTTTGGGAGGGGGGATTCTTTTTTCAGTCTGAATCTTCAAGAAACCTGGTTCATCTTCCACTCCTGTTCTTTCTCTGTTGCTTTTCTTTAGTCCCTTCACGGATCTGTTAACATCCACCATTTTCCAAAGTTCATTTTCTTTCCTCAGTTCATTGACTGTATTTTGTATATCATTCTTTTTTCTCCCTGTCTTTTCCCTTAAGTCTTTCAGTGTTTTCATTATGGTGGTTCTGAATTCTTTTTCAGTCAGGTCAAAATAATTCTCTGTATCATATTGTTGATGTCAGTGGGCTGACTTTCTGTGGGGTATTGTTTCCTGGAGTGTTTGTTTGATCATTTGTGATTTTCTTACGGGTTAGCTCTGCCTATGATGCCCCTCTACCACTGATGCTGGTGGGCACAATTCCTTGGAGATCTTACCAGGTTGTGGATGTATCTGTGTAGTGCCTGGGCTGCTGTGGTTGGTGTGAGGGCTAGTGGTGCAGGTTGGTGTGAGGTGCAGGCCTAGTGATGCAGGGCTAGTTGGTGTGAGGAAGTGATGCTGCCACTTCCTCCTCAGGTCCTGTCAACTGGACCTGCTAATGGCAGGCAGGGCTTCTCATCACTCCTTTCTGGTTGTTTTGGGCACTTGAAGAGTGCATGTTCTCATGGTTTCTATGTGGACTTTCACCTGCTGGGTGGCTCATGCCTGTGGGCAGAGTTTCCAGGTTGATGATGTGGCAGGTGGGGCTCCTGCATGGGGCTTCTCCAAACTTCCACCTGGTCACTCTTCTGCTGTGGCAAATGTTGACACAAGTAATGATTTGCCCCAGGATCTCCTTTCTATTTTACCCCCACTATGTGGAGTAGGATCCCAGAACCCATCCTGGGGTCCTCTGGGGTCCGGTGTGGGTGTCTGCCCTGATAGGCATGAGGTGGGGATCTGTGCTGTGAGATGTTTGCTGGCTATGTGGAGTGAACTTCTGGGTTTGTTTGGTTCCATTAGGTTGTGGGCCTTAGGGTGGAGTCATTGGGCTGAATGACTGCTCTTCCAAGGTTATCTCCTTTGAAGTTGTGGCTCTAGCAGAGGCATGGAAAGGGAGAAAAGAGAAGAAACTAATAGAAAAAAGGGGGAGGAGAGAACAATGAAATACAATGAAAATGAATGAAATGGTAATACAATGAAATACAATACAATGAAATACAATGAAAAAATACAATGAAAAAAACTGAAAGTGAAATACAATGAAAAAATGGAAAGTGAAAGTAGGAAGAAAGAAGTAAAAGGAGAAAAAGGAGGAAATCAATTAAGAGAAAAGAAAGACTGGGTGGGGAAAAAACAAAATAAAAAAAGGCACCCCACCCCCAAAATAACAGCAAAAAACGGGAATGGGAATTGTTTGTATCTTTCTGGTTGCCACCCTGTATGTTGGGGGGAAAGGGGCTCTAACCTGCTGGGTGACTCGTCAAGAGTTGAGTGTGGAGGAGGGGTTTTCTGCTCCTGAAATGATCTGGAAGTTCTGGCCCAAGGCTTCTCACTTGTGAGCAACTGCAGTGGATGCAATTTCAATCTCCTGAGTCCCCTGAGCAATCACAGCATCCCCAGTTGGAGTCAGCTGGCATCAAATATGGAAGTGGTGATGATGATATGATGATGACGATGATGATGTGATGATGGTAATGGTGATGGTGATGATGGTGATGAAATGGTTTGGTTTCAACTGGCTGTGGGTGCCTTCTCTGGTATTGTACAATTTGGGCTGCTGGCTTCAGATGAGCCACCACATTCCAAACTGTCCAAAGTCTTTGGATCTTCATTCTCCAAGTTCTTGATCTTCCTCGAGATGCTCTGGTATCTGGTTATTAGAGTCTGAGTTTTTCCAGGCGCCTTTCTTCTTCTTTTTTAAGTTGGTTTTAGGAGAGTGAATACTTTCAGTCTCTTTGTTCTGCCATGTTCTGGGGGTGTCTCAACTTGTTTTTCCTTCCCCAACACATCCTGCCATGATTATTTTCCAAGCACCAAACTCTATCTTGGTCACTTCTCTATTCTAAACCTTCCCTCCCTCTTGTTGGCTGAGGCTTGACATTCATGATTCCAATCTGACTTCCCTGTGACTTTCCTGCGTTTTCCTACCCTTCCAGTCAGCTGTTTCTGAAGCAGACGTTGTCAGTAACACTTGACTTCCCCTCCTCCTCCTCTCTCCAGCCCTCTGACCAACTGTCTGTTGGCAGCCACAGATTTTACTGCTCACTGTCTCTCTTAGGTCTCAGGGCTTCTCTGACACCTACACCAAGTATCCAAGAACGAATGGCTCCTTTCACTTCTCTCCGAGCAGCAATCAGGTTCCCTCGGTTGACAGCACTGGGCTGACTGCCTTCCTTGTTCTCTACTGTCTCAACTATGTTTTCTGGAACTCCCAAATCTGCTAGTCGTTCACAGCTGTGTTTCCTCTCCTTGTTTCCAGAATTGGTTTCTGGAGGAAACAAAACTAAACTGCTCCCTCCATAGCTTCCTGGAGCAGCCACAACAGAATCCTGAACACCAGGTGATTGAAAGCGGAAGACATTTACCCTCCCATCTCTCCATGAGGGTTGTGCACATCTTGGCGTCAACAGGCCCATGCACTCTCTGATGGCTCCAGAGAAAACGCCTTCCTTCTAGCTGCTTCTAACTTCTGCTTTCAGACAACCCTGGGCTGTAGACTGTAGTCGCATGGTGTCCCCTTGCATCTGTGCAGTGTCTGTCTCTATCTATTTCCAAGGACATAGTAATGGATCAGCATCTACCTTAGTGACTGCATTTTCATATGACTACCTCTATAAAGACCTAATTTCCGAACAAAGCCACGTTCTGAGCTACTGGGAGTCAGGATTTCAACTGATATTTATAGGCGACACAGTTCAGCTCTCCTTTTCCTCACTGCTCTTCTGGTCATATGTTTTAATATGCTACTTCCCTGTCCTAGGGCAAGAATGCTGTTCTGTCAGCTCCTGCTCTGAAACTCTAACACCTCTGAGACCCCCTGTTCCTCATGTCTGTAGCCCTCTGAGAACTGTCTGTACACTCCTACCTGGACATGCCTCTGAGTCCCAGGCAGGTCGCAGGTGACAAACCTGCGAGGCATTCTGGGAATTCTTGGTGTACAGTGGTTTGGAAGATGCTGTAAAACCTCAATAAGCTAACATGCTCTGGTCATGGATTGTTTTAGATGAATTTTAGAACCACTTGGTCTCAGACAAGTAATTATCTTTCTTTCAGCACAATTGGTAGTCTCTTTGGAAGATAAAAATCTGCCTTCCTGCCCCAGGATAACTAGTTTCATAAACAAAATTTAGCCTTCCTTGGAGCTTGGACACCAGCAATACTGGGGATTGTAGCTTCAAGCAGATGCAGAAGTGGTGGGTACCTGGCAGCCCCAGGAGTGACTTTCTGCTCCTTTGTCCCCAGCATTGTTTTGTCACCTGCTACTTCCTCTAAATGTCAAGTTCAGAGAAGAATAATTTGGTGACCTGAGTGTCATGGGACCTAAGGGACGAGCTTCAGGAGCCAGTCTCAGATAACTCTCTGGAAAGTATTGGATAGTCACTGCAGAGAGCAGACAGTTCTATTTTCTGAGTGCAAGCCTACAATCATGTATAGGATTTAAAGAAAACTACCCATTTCCTGAGAGCCTACTTGTACTGCCTGCAGCTCAGGGTTAGCAGAGATGGGCCAGCTTACCTGCTCACCCCAGCACTGAGATGCCCCCAGTAGTCACAGATGTGGCTGTGCTAAGACAGGCAAGAAAGTCAGTGTCTCCTTGTGCACATATACTAGAAGTGTAGCTGTCCCCCACATTCCCACGGGGGCAAGGCAATAAAGCCCTCATGGAAGGACATTGCTGCCCCATTCTGGCTGTGAGGAGGCTGAGGCCCAGCCTCACTAGGTGGCCCACTCCAGGGAGCAGCTCTGCCCGGCCTGCTGGCATAATAGGGTGCACGTGTTGCTCCCACCTCTACCCAAGGAGCTCGCTAGACTCAGTGCTGGACCCTGATTTGAATTCCATGAGTGATGAACTCAACAGAAAGCTAATTTTGGAAGCCCATGGCTACCAGCAGAGAGAACATGACATCAAAAAGGAATTCTAAAATCGGGAAGGCAGATGCTCCCACCCCCTGAGTGTCTCATCTGGGAGAGTGTAAATGACATCCAGAGCAACACCTTCCCCGTGCCGCTCCTATTGCCTAGTGCTCTGCCTTGGATAAGTAATTCACTCTTCAGCAAAGAGAACCAAATTTGATTTATCAGCTATAGTCCACATATATAAGACAAACTTGCAAAAATCTGCCTATATAAATCTCAGCCATCCCAGGGGTGTTTATCACTTTATGCATATGGAGAAAAGGGAAACAGAGATTTAAAGCTTTTAAATCTGTGTTTATTGAAAGTGCTTTTGAACTACGGGTATTCAGCCCCCCAAAGGGAAGTGAAATGAGTCAGGCAGAAGTGGCCGTGTTTCCTTTAGAACTCTCCTGCCTCCGTGCTTTGCTTCCACTGACCTTCCAGGTGCCCCGAACCTTCCTTTTCTCTTTTTAATTCACCATGCAAACTCCAACGTGGGCTGATATAATCCTCCCATCCCTGGGCCCCCTCCCAGATGCCCTCCCGGTGCTCCGCAGGCCAGCTCTGCTGTGGATTCAAGACTGCAGAGGAAGCCAAGGGCTTGGCCCTGAGACAGGGCACCTCAGGCTCAATGGGTTGAGCCAGTGAGAATCCCTGAGAGAGGAGAATAGGCATTGCCCTGGGGTCACTGAGGCAGGGAGCAGGGCAGTCATCAGGCAGAGGCTTTGTGCTCCAGCTCATAGGGAGCTCTGCAGGGAGGGGGTCAGTTGTGCTTGTGTTTGGCAGACTGAGAGCAGGGAAGGAGTGCGGAAGGAGGAGGGTATCAGGTGTCTGGTTGACCTCGGAAACTAACTGGGCCAACTAGGTTGAGTGCAGATTCGCCTTTCTCTGCGAAGACAATGACAGAAGCTGGCACTCATGAGTCCAGTCCTGGTCAGTCTGTGCCAACAGTGACAGGGTGAGGCAGCAGTGACCTGGATCAGGTGCTCACCTCATACACTTCTGACTTGCAGGTAGCAGGCTGGGGTTATGAATGAGTTGCAACTGATGGTGCCTCAGAGATCTGGTTTTGTAAATGGTGTGACTCTGGTCTCTCCCTCCATTCCATCTCTCAGCTCAGTGCTTGTCCAGAACCCCTTTTGCCAGGCCCTGCAGATAAGAAAACACCAGCCTAGCCAAGGAGACTGTGACTCCTGAATGGATCTCAAAGGACCCAGCGTGGGGTGAGACTAGGGGTGGGGAGGATGGCTGACCTGGGGCAAGAGGAGAAAAGAAATCAGGCCACGGTGCCATTGATGGGGGTATTCCTGGCCTAACCCCTAGTCCTGATGTCCTCACTGGGGACTCTGCAAATGTGGCGAGGACACAGTTTGGGGGCAGCTTCTCTCCCATGGGTGGCTGCGTTTTAAGACTATTGGAGGACAGGGCTCCCAGGAGGACATCAAGTGGGCTGGAGGGTTCCGATGTCATTTAAACAACTTTCTCCTCCAAACCGATTTCTGAGTGGATCCCTACTGCTTTCGTCTGTCTAGCACCCATTCTCCTTCCACAGTAACCTGTTGTTTTAGAAACAGGACCCTCCTTGACCAGCTGTCTGGAGTGAAGGGGGTGACCCCTGCATTTCTCTCTCCTGACCCCTGGTCGGTGCAGGGGCCAGTGACTTGGCAGCTCCCCCAGAGCTGACTGGTGCATTGGTGGCAGTTACTGGTGAGGGGACTTTCCTTCTGTTGTGTCTGCTGAGCTTGTAGGTATAAACCTGGAGGTGCCGGCAGTTACTACAAGAAGAAATAGTGCTTGGAAATGAGTCAGCACCCAGGAAAGCAGTTAAGATGGTTAAACTGTCACTAGAGCCCCTGGGGTCCAGTCTCACCATGAAGCCCTGCTCCAGCTCCCTTGGCCAGAGGAGCACTTGCTAGTGCTTGATAGGTTGATGCCCGCACAAGAGCTGAGACTGACATGTGCTCCTCCAAGGAAACAGTGGTGGAGTGTTTACTCCTTGTCACCTCTGGGGCACGTGCCTGGGCTTACCTGCTGGTGGCAGAAAGTTCCCTGGTTCTGAGAGTGATGACTTGGTGCCAACCTGGTAGGCATATGATGTAGGGATTGACTCCGTTTCGGAAGAGGAGTTTAACTAAATGATCTCTAGCTTCCTAGTCTTCATCAGTGTCTATGATGAGACAACACTTAGTGACCATCAGCACGAATGCTGGCGCTTGCTCTGAGTCAGGCACTCTTTGTTTCAAGTGCTGTTCTTAATGCTTCCAACTCCTTAACCCAGCAGCCAGGAGGGGCAGGTCCCCTGCCTCCCGACATCCAGCCAGCTGCTGGCAGCCACACAGCATGTGGCAGTGTTGCGTGGATCCCTCCTTGTGCATCTGCACCCATCACTGCAGAGTACAGGCCCAGCGTGCACTGTGCTTACATCTACACAGATGCAGGGCTAGCACCTGGGCTTTTCTGTACTGAGGTGTGGATATATGATGCGAGGTGAAATTCCTTTGAAATGATTTGAGGGTAAGGGAGTTAAAGACTTTAAGCCAGTAGTAGCAGCAGCAGCAATAGTAGTAGTAGTAGCAGCAATAGTAGTAGTAGTAGTCGTCATCGTCATTGTCATCGTTGTTGTCGTCATTTTTGACTACATCACAGGGTCAGGAAGATATAAGGGTCTCACTATCAACTTCTCCATCTGTCTGCCTGTCCATCATCCATCTGTCTATCCAGATTTATAGCCTCAGGAAGGTAGCCTAGTGTGAGCCTTCCGCAACTGAGGATGAAAAGAGATGAGATTGTTAGACCAACACCAGGCCCTGGGCTCAGCTACCCTGTGGGGCCTTGATCTCAGCACTGGCGGGGTGGAAATGACAAGGCAGTGCCTTCAGGCTCGGCTTGGGGAGTTGGCTGCGGAGGAGGTCCAGGCTCTGTCTTGGTGGTTGGCTGTTTTCCAGTTCATCGGGATTAGGGTCTAGCCTGATGTGTGCTGTGCGTGCTTCTAGGATGTCTCGGCTCCAGGTAGAGACATCAGTTATTTCTGGAAGTCCTGCTGTCAGGCGGCGAGTGTTTCCTGCTTTCAAGAATGGTGCCCTGTACTCTCCCGGAGCGATTACGCTAATGGAATGAAGGCCCTCTTCTGATGGATAATGCCAACTCCATGGTCAGAGCCAGGGGTCAGTTGGCATTCTGTCTTCTGGATATGAGAGCAGATGGTTCCATGCTTGATGGTTAGAAAAGCAATAGACATCCACACGGCTGTGAGTGCAGAGCCTGGCAGATTTTACAGGAAAATCCAGGCTCCTGGGAACTCTGGAAACAGTGCAGACAAGAAAGGCTAGTTACAGCTTGCGTGACTTCAGTATGCATAGTAGGTGCTCAGTAAATACGTGCTGGATTGGATAACGGAGAGTGCTATGGTCTGGCTTCTTCCAATGAGGTGTGAGTCACACAGCCTCCAAGGTGAGGCAGCAGGAGCTGAGGCCATGGCAGGACCCTGGAAGCTGTAGCTGGGAGGAAGCCGAGAGAATCCTCCTGTGGTTCTGGGCCTCCACTCTCTGCAGTAAATGGGACATAGGTGCACCTCTCTTCTGGGGACTGGCAGGGGTGAGCGAGGCTGTGCGCTCTCCTTAACCATGCAAGCTTACAGCACAGGGTCCATGTTGGGCTGGAGAAGCCACTGACACACGGGTGTCCCTGCAGCCGGGCAGGCCCCATGGATGCTCTAGCGTTCCTACTGAGGGACTGAAGCAGCAGCCTTCAGCGGGCAGCCTCTGTGCCCGTCTGAGCCAAGAATCCGGCTCAGCCCTTATGAGCTGCCCTCCTATCACACGGCCGCTCAGAAGTCGGCACCCCCACCTGCCTCTTTTTCCACCAGTGCTATTTTCTGTTCTATCTTTCCTGATGCTCCAGGATGCAGACACACAGACATGCACATGTGCACACACACACACACACACACACACACACACACACCCTCCCTCCCCACCCAGTTAAGTGGACCGGCAGAGGTGCTGTGTGGTGGGGGCATCGTGTAGCTGGATGGTGACTCGGAGACACCACAGTCACCATGACCTGGTGGGCCACTGGGCACAGGGGCTGGTCACTCGGTCCGGGCTGGAGCAGCCTCTCTTGCTCTCAGCGCTGGGCCCAAGACACAGAACGGCCCATGACCTCCTCCCGACCACAGCAGGGCTGTCGTCCAATCTGACATAACCTCTGCCCACAGGAACCACATTGAAGCACAAGAAGGGGCTCCCCAGGAGGAGGCGGAGCAAGCTGAGCTTTCAGGGGCCCTGGGTCAGCTGGTGACAGGCCAGGAGTCAGGCACGGTCAGAGGGGGAACAGCAGGGGACCAAGGTCACGCAGGGGCCATGTGAGGCGCCAGTGTGGGGAGAGCGAGGCTAGAAGGGGCCCCACACTGCAGAGGCGCCTGGGGGTTCTGCAGAGCAGGTGTTTCCTTTTTCCAGTTTAATGAAGTGCGATTAACAGAAATCACACGCATTCAAGGTGCACAAGATGGCAGCTGTGCAGGCAGTGCGTGCGCAGCGACGTCCGCTGATGAACACGCACACCTCACGCAGGTGCCGTTCCCACGTGAAAGCGCTTCGGGGCTACTCGTCGGCTCCAGATCCACCTCACGCACGCACGTGTCTGGCTTGGGAGGGCTCATCCAGGGGCAGGAACGAGAGGTGAGTCAATGACTGGAGCCTCCCAGACCGGACACCTGAGCCCCAAGTATCTGATTACGGGCCCCACTCCCCTGTGCTGGCCGCGTGCAGGCCCCTCCAGCCCTACCCAGGCAACCCTGGCGCCCCAGCTTACCCAGGGCCCCTGGGTCCTCCCTCAAGCTTGCTCCAGGCCAGGGAGAGCCGAGGCCCCAAGTAAGCTGCAATTACGCCGGCACGTCTCACCCATAAATCCCCTCTGCGGAACAGGGCCGTGTTTCCTTTGTTTGGCTCTAAATCCCGCTGCTCTATTGATTACTATAATTCAGCCCTAATTGGGCTTCTGCAAAGCACATGCCCAGCGACAGCGGGCTCCAGGCGGCGCGACATCCATTATTAATAGACCAGGGCTGGCCTTTACCCTGTTTGGCGCCTTCACCTCCTGGAGCTCAGGAGAGCAACCTGTTCTGAAATGCGCCTTTCCTGTGAATCCATCCTTCCAAATACTTGTTTCCTTTTGGAGGAGATGAGAGCTGCAGACCATAACTGGCAGGTGACGCTCTAATTACCTTTCTGCTGGTCCAGGGGCTGATCCAGGCAGGCCCGTGGGTCAGGGAGGGTGTTCAGACCCATGCAGAACTGAGGGACTGTATTTGCGAGTGGCTGGGTGGCTGGGACCAGGCCGTGAGAGAGGCGGTGGGGCTAGACCCAGAATCCATACCTGGTTACTGATGGGCAGGCTGGAGAGTGGCCACATTGGGCCTGAACTAGGGGTCACCAGTCCAAGGCAGTGGTGGGGTCATGCCACATGGGCTGAGACAGAACACATCCTTGGTACTAGGACAGGCCTGGGCAGGAGACAAGTGTCCACAGCCACCGAGTGAAGATGTCAGCTCTGCACCCGCGGGTGCCCATTGCTGACCTGGTTAGCGGCTCTGGGGCAGGCCTGAGGTCATGTGTGTTGGACGGGAGCATCAAGAGGAGCCTGTTGGGCCGGGCAAGGTGGCGCGTGCCTGTAAGCTTCAGCTATGAAGCGGCAGGGGCTAGGGATCACAGTTCGAGTCCCGCCTGGGGCCTGTAGCGAGACCTAGTTCCAAAAAAATAGCTGGGTGTGGTGGCACGCGCCTGTAATCCCAGCTACCTGGGAAGCTGAGGCTGGGGATTGCTTGAGTCTGTGGTGCCCTGGGCAACAAGAGCCTGCGGCTCCACGGGCAAAAATAGCGAGACCTAGTCTCAAAAAAAAAAACAAACAAAAAACCAAACAAACAAAAGAGGAGCCTGTTGTATAGATGGGCAGGTAGTGTTGGAATAAGAGAAGTTGCCCAAGGTCACGTGCATCACATCTCTGATGTGTGGGTCTCTCTTTATATATATTATATAATATAAATAAATATATATATTTATTATATATAAATAAGTAATTATATAGATTGAATATCTATATAATTACTTATTTATATATATATAGTATATATATACACTATATATATTATTTATATATAGTATATATTATTATATATTAGATATATAGATTATATATCTATATAATTACTTATATATATATATATTATATATAATTTCACATCTTTGTAATCCCGGGGGTTTGCCCACCGCCTTCGCCTTCCCTCCCTGACCATTCCCACCTTCTCCCTCCCCCCTTCCTCCCAGTTGTGTACTTCATTTTGGTTGTTAGCTTGTTTTGACTTTTCCTTATGGCTTTTTATTTTTTCTATGTTCCATATATTAGTGAAACCATTTGATTTCTTTTTCTTTCTGACTTGTTTCTGCTAATATGATTTCTTCTAAGTACATCCAAGTTATCATAAAATGATCAAATTTGTCCTTTTTAATTGATGAGTAATATTCCATTGTGTATATAGACCACATCTTTTTCATCCAGTCATCTGTCTTGGGACATTTGGGTTGTTCTGATGAGTGGATCTCTTTCCCAGCCCAGGTGGATGGAACTGAGGGGCCATGTGAATCTGTCAGCGCCACAGGGCAGCAGCATGATGGCTCAGGCCCTGAGAGGGACAGGGTGACACTGAACCCCCTAAGCACCATGGTTTTTTCTCTGAAACCAAGTCTTGCTCTGTTCACACTGCTGGACAGGTGATGGGACCCCTGGTGCATACTCACGAGCTTCCCATCACTCAGTCCTTCAACACACTGTAATGACTGCATACTCTGAAATACTTGGGGGATATAAGTGCAGGTAAGATAACAAAACCTGCTCTTCTGTAGCTTATAGTAGAGAGGGAAGGACAGACAGACACTGAATGAGCCAATACACAGATGAGAACTTCAGATAACTTAAGGGCTAGAAATCTAATATTGAACAGGGAAATTTGACAGAACAAGGCTCCCCTAAACTTATATCTTCAGGCATCATAACAGGGACCACCCAGTTTCTATCCCCAGTTGCTTTGTAGGGAGGCTGGAGCAAGTGGTCTGACAGGTCTATAGAGCTCCTTCCCTCTCTTACCCAGAGAGAAAGTCAGTGGATTTTTGCAGTGGAAATGGTGACTGTGAGAGCAGGGCTATGTCAGGCACTTTTGCCTGTCCTCAAGAAATGCCCATGATGGGCGGGAATGGGACTGAGACCCTTGTCTATCCAGCTCTGAAAAATGCCAAAAATAGCTGTCCTCAGGGGTCTCCTGGGGAACCGTGAGTGGGTGCTTGCCTGCGGAGACAGGCAGTCTCATAAACTCCCATCTGTTCACATTCTCCTGCTAGGAGACAGGATGCCCATTTGGACAGCTTCTAAATCGACCCAGCTGGGTCCCTCGCCACTGCGGACCTGGCGGCAGCTGATTCCTTTGCACTTTTCTCCTCTTCCAACCCTCTGCTCCCTCTCCTGGGGTGGATGCCTACCAGGATTGCATTCTCAGCAACAAATATGAGGGTCCTTGGACTGAGGTGGGGTTACTTGTCCCTTGTCTGCCCCTGTCATGTGCCTGCAACTTATTTTTAGTTGGAAATGGGGGGCCACAGCACAAACTATGGGCAAGATCAGCCCCAGAGGCTGCTTGAGGCAGTGCAAGCAGCAGCGGGTGGTGGTGATCTTACTGCTCACCACCAGCGGCCCTACTGGGATTCAGGCTGCAGATAGAGGCCACATAATGAGTGGCTGTGGCTCCCCTGCCACGCCGTCCCTGGGTGCACTGAGGGCCCCTGGTTCTGGTCCATGGGACTCCCAGGGGTCAGCTCCAGCATTGTGACTCATCACACTGTGGGCAGTGACGAAGCCGGTGGGTTTGGTGCCTGGATCATGGAATGAACCATCAGGTATGAGCTATAAGCTGATTGGTGCTCCAGTTCAGTCAGACTTGTCGGTGGGGTCCCTGAAGAGGATATATGGCAGGGCAGGAGCCAGCCTGAGGTGCTCACTCTGAGAGACTTTGCTCCTGGCTTCTGAGTGGAGGAAAAAGGAGCAGCAGCAGCAGCAGCAGCAGCGACCTCCAAAGAAAGAAGAGAAGCTACAAAGCTCTCCAGAGGCTGGAGTTCAGTGCAGCTGCCTCCAGCCTGCCTCTCGCATGGCCTGAAAGGAACACCAGAGGCCCAGGTCTGGTGGCTCAAGGAGCTCTTTGTTGTCGCTGTGGGTAAGCTGTTCGGAGAGGCTGACACAGTGTTTCTGACACAGCCTTCTCCTGGTGACAGGTACAGACTGGCTCTGCTGGCCAGCGTTCCCAGCACCGTTGGTGGGTGACTGGCTTTCTGTGTCCGAGTCCCCTCCAAGAGCTGTTCGTTGTCCAGCACCGCCTCCATTGCTGTCTGGTCCAGGGTCTGGTGCTGCCCAGCCCCACCTTCAGACTGTAGCTGTGGCTGCTGGAGTGTCATCTCAGCAGCCCAGCCCATGAGCTCTTCCAGCTGCAGGACGTTGCATCCTGACCTGCTGCTTGCCAGCTGTCATGCCCTCAGCCCTCATTGATGGTGTGGCACCATCTTGGATGAACGGCCTTTATTTGGGACTGTGAACATGATCTGGGATGAGATAGCTGTCACCTTTGAAACTCTTTGTTCTCCTGTTCAACCCCATTCTTGTTGCTCCCCGAAGCTGAGTCGTCTTGCAATTGTGCGTGCAAGTGAAGACCCACAACCAGTGACCTCTGCCCTGTGGGGCCCCGTCCTTTGAGGCTAGCGCCCACTCTGGCTCTGCTTCAAACTGACTTCATGTATCTGCACAAGTGTCATCTGATATAAAACCTCAAATCATTTGTTGGGAAGATGGCCATCTACTCCCTTCTAGTTTTGTGTCTGTTGGGGACAGGTTTAAGGGACTGGTCTCCGGTGGGAGCAGTTCACCTGCCCCTGCTTTCTCCACTCATGTCCCATCCCTCCGTATTGTATTGCAAGCCTGGGTCTCCTCGTGCCTCCCTGACATTTAGCCCACTCCCCAGGCAGATGCAGGCAATGGGCCACAGCTGCTGGCACAGAGTTGGAGTCCTACCTCCCGCTTCATGTCCCAGCCAGATGGCTGCCAGCTGCGTGTGCTTGGGCAGGGCTCCACATCCGCCTGTGTGCTGGTTTACTCACCTGGAAAATCAGGTAATCTGAGTGGTTGTGAGGCTGATGAGCACTGCAGGCTGCAGGTGAGTGCTTGGCAGGTGAGTGCTGTGCACTGTACCAACTGGCGCCAACATGGCTCTGTCTTCTGCACCTTCTGCTGCTGCTGCCCTCAGTCAAGCTGTTCTTCCTTGCTCGGCTTATTGCAGCAGCCTCCTGATGGCTGCCCTCCCATCTCAGGCGGGGCCCTCTTTGCCACATCTTCCTTGACGCTGCTTCCCAAGGCCTTGTCTCCCACCCCGTGAGATGCTTTGCTGGCTCTGGCTGTCTGTGGGACACACTGTCCCCCAACCCCTGCCTGTCTCTCCAGCTCAGGGTGCTCATGGCGTTGAGCTGGCCCCTCGCTGGGGCGCATGTCTCCCTTGGTGCCAGCTGTGGATTGAGTCAGCATCTTGACTCTTGTAGGAAAGATTGTGACAAGTAAAAAACACATCTATTTTAGCGTCTCTGAATGAACAAACTGACAAAATCTATGGATTTTGGAAACAAAATGACCACAATATTTTTGATGTCAGAAAAGGATCTTTATACCTGAGTAATTTGGACGCGCAGTGGCTGACAGCTTGGACTCCACGACCTGGGTGTCTTCCTGCCTCCCTGTTGCTCAGAATAGCTCCTCTTAAGGCTGAGCTGGATGTTGTTCCCTCCAGGAAGCCTGTCCTCACCCCTGTAGCCCACAAGGCATCAGTCTGGTCCCATGGTGTTGTGTCATTGTCCCTGTCTGGGCAGGTTCATTGTCGGTTCTAGAATGGAGAGGATTTTGGAGCCCTCTGTCGCATTTTAGAGGCTCTTAGTGCTGTGTCAGAACAGGCCAGATTCCTCTCTCGCCTCTCTCTGGCCTTCTCCCTCTCAGTCCTACTGTCATCTCAGAGTGACACTGCCCTTTTGTCCCTCCCTTCTGTGCCCAGGTGTTTGCACTCACACTGCACAAGCTAGTGCTCTGGGCCCAGGTGCCTGTAATGAAAGGCTCACATACTCACCACAGCCTCTGCCCTGGCATCTGTGCTGCAACCCAGGAGGTGTGCAAGGCCGCAGGCGGCAGCCAGAGTCCAGCAGAGGCCAGGAAAGCTCAATGCCTTCATTTACTCTGCATCTGAGTGATAGTCCTGGCAATGGCGAGATGCCGACTGAAGCCACTTTGTCTCAGTGTAAAAGTGGCCTTGACAACTCACCACCACAGGTTATCCAACTCTGTGTTCATTTCCTCTTCTTCACAGGAGGTAGCAGCAGCGCTGTGCAGGGCTTCTCAAGAGTGTTACTGTGCGAGGGGAACAGTTTTTAAATTTTAATTATTGAGGGTTTTTTTTTTTACCTGCGTGCAAGCAGATGCCAAAGTTACAAAGCAATTTAGACAATAGGGCTGTATTAACAAGGGACGTTAACTAGGAAAACGAAAAGTTTTTAATGTCACAAGTGACCAGTTATTTTACTCTAGTTACTATTTTTCGTTTTAAAGACACGTTTCAAATGGTGCCCCTTTGCCCCTTTAAAACTGAGGAAGGCACTTTGCAAATTCCAGTCTTTCTCTGGTATCTTCGCTTCTTATCCAGTGTTTTGTCCTGCTTTGCTTTTTAAAGGTTTTTAAATTTTTTTTTTTTTTTTTTTTTTACAATTGTTGATCCCAAATCAGCTTTTTAAATATGCCACCTTGCTGCAGCCTCCAAGTGTTTTCTTTACTAGGCCTGCCTTCGACAGTGTCTGGCCACATTCACCAGCCCTGCCTCAGCAGTCTCTGGTTACCCCTGGCTTGCCGTTCTGGCATCTGAATTCACATCGGCTACGTCTCTGCAGGCCACTCTCCCACCTTGTGGCTCCTTGCCACCACCAGCTCGCTCTTCCAGGGGGCTTCCCCTGGCCAGGCCACGTGGGTCTATTCTCTCAGTCCGCCACTCTCGTCCCTCTCTTCCTTTCCCTTTTGCTCTTCCCTTTTTATATGCCCTTTCTTTTCACTTTTCATTTTTTCTTGCGTGGTCTTTCAGACTCTGCCCACCAGGGTATTTTGGCACTGATACAGTTTTTAACTGCGTCACTATCCTGTATAAAGAGGACCTGTGTGTGACCGATGTGAGGGCCTGAGATCTGGCCCTGGCAGATTCCTGCTATTTAAGTGCCTCCAGGTTGTATAACTAAGGCCTGGTTCGCTTTCTAGAAGACCAGGGAGGCTTAAATGGCCTCTGCCTCCCTAGGCAGCAGGATGGGACTGGGGAAGGATTTGCCTGGAATCCTAGAGAAGAACCTGGACTGTGAAGGCCACTGGCATCTGGCAAAGCTGGGTCCAGGTGCTACAGATTGGCTGAGGTCTCTGAGGAGCTGCTCAGGAAGGCACCTACAGCTGATGTCTCACCCAGGCACCCGGAACCTGTCACCAAAGCTGCCGATGCAGCAGCTTTTAAGACACTTTGAACTTGTGGATGTCATAGCTCACTTCTTTCCCTGAGGAGACCCTAAGCAGCTGCCCTCCTCCCACCAGCTGGCGTCCTGGGGGGATGCTTGTGACTCAACTCTGAGGGAGGGAAATCCAATCCTAGGATCTCAGAGTAGGGGGAAGTTGTCTTCTGCAGTTAGGGTGACTGATCCCAGACAGTATCTGAGCCTCTATCTGAGTGCTTCCTTCCTTAGATGGCATAGATTGTGGGTGCACTCTTGGGGGGGGGCTCCATCAGCACATGACTGAGCTGTCCGTGGTGCTTCTATGAGCGCAGAGCACCCAGGAGGAAACACACCAGAGGCCTTCCTCCTGCCCACTCCCTTCCTGGGCTCCTCTAGAGCTTCCTCACATGGGCAACCCCTCCTTCCACCTGCAGCCCTACTCAAACTGTCCCTTACCACACTCCTGACTTCACCTATAAACATACAGCCCTCTATCTGTGGCCTCCACAAGCCCAGTGCATTCCCTGCCCTTGACCCCTGCCCTTGATCCCCGCCCTTCTAACATTATCCCCACCCTGCCTCTCCTTCCTCCCAATCTGGCCCCCACCGATACATCCCCCTCTGCCCAGCCTCCCTGCCTCTGTCTTTCCCTGGGGTAGGGGTGGGGGTGGGGGACTATTCCTAAATCTGGTCAGCAATATCACAAGTCAGTTAGAGGGCCAAGCTGAGGTCACCACAGACCGAGGGTTGGAAGGCAGGTGGTATCATCCTGAAGCCCCATCCTGGGCCTCCTTTCTCCCTTGTGGACAGCAGAGAGAAGATTGGGGAGATGGTACTGGTAATCAGGCAAGAGAAGGGGGAGAGAGATAGCAAGTGAGCGAGCAAGAGTTCTGGAAACCGTATGTGCAGAAAGAGTCCCATTTTATTAGCACCATACTCTAACTAACTGAGCTAACCGGCCACCTGAAAGAACCCCATTTTAAAGCCACTGTAGATCCTGTTGCACTGGATGCCCATGTCAACCCTCCGAGCTTAAGATTATGATAACACAAACAACTGTTTTTCCTTTGTACCTTTCCTGTTCTCTCTAATCCTGCTTTGACTGGCACATGCACATTCATTATTCATTTGGGGAACAGATATCTGCCTGATATAAGAGCTGTCTAAATGCTGGTCTGTGATCTCCTTCCTCTGCAGGATCCAGGACAAGGCCACCAGGCTGGGCTGGGAGGGGTTAGTGGAGAAAATCCTGCTCAGAGGACCTACTGGCATCACCGTTCTCCCCTCCCAGGGTCTGGGCAGAGGGCTCCAGGGCCATCTTGCTTGGGAACAGATGACTGTCCTCGAGCCCCAAGAGGGCATAAAAGGCTTTTCCATGGTCTCTTGAAGGTGTGAGGTGGGCACCATTTCTCCAAAAGAAAAAAGTGTCTAGAAGAGCATTTCTGACACTGGTTAACACAGTGCACTGGCTGGGGGCAGCTGTGCCCCGTTGTGCCCCTTGGCCCTGGCAGGAGGCAAGACCCAAACTTTTGCAGAGTTGCATCCAGGGTCAAATGAGCTGGCACATGTGAGGCACTTAACCTGTTGCAGGCAGGTCCTTCACCCATGTCACCTACCATGCCACCTCCCTGTCTGGGGATTTAACAAGGTGACCTTTTGCTTAGCTTCCAACCCAGCTCAGTGCTGGGTTCTGGCCTAGCTTCAGACTCAGCCTATGCTAGAGGGGGCTGCGGTCATTGACTGGTTGAGGCTCCAGGAGGTGAGCACCTTGCTGGGAGGGAGGGAGATGGACTCATTCAGCTGGGTGGGGAGGGTGCTACCCTCCAGGGCAGAGCAAGGAGCTGATCTTTGCTGCAGGGACTGACCAGGAGCTGTGCAGGTATCAGGCAGAGCTGGAGGAAGAGGCTGTGGACCCTGAGGGAAGTAATGTGAGAGGTATCCTGAGAGCACCCTGGATGTTGACTTGCAGGCAACTAGGAGTCATTCAAGAATATTTTCAATGATATTCTTATAACACTCTCTATTTTTTTTTTTGCTGATGTACAAGTTATTATAAAACATGCTGAAGGTACGAAATAAACTAATTGTGACTGATTCTACAACTGAGCAGAATTTCAGAGAACTTGTTTCCAGAATCATGCGTTTATCTCAGTGATGGCGAGGGAAGGATGCAGGCTTGTTCTCTCGCTGCGAAGGGCCCCATCCTGGTTGCCGATGCAGACACACCTGGCAACTATGCCTCCTCCCTCCTGCGTATGCTTTGCACCTACCCCTCTCTTGGTCGTCCTTCCTCCTGCTTTTTCTTTCTCCTCCTCCCAATTCTCACTTTAGGTCTTACATCCCTTTGTCTCCACCTTCCTCAGAGTGAAACACCCACAAGAATGACACACCTTTCTCTTGCTAATTTATTTCCAAATGAGCTGGCACATGTGAGGCACTTAAGGTCTCCTCCCATGAAGGATGGGGAGGGGCAGGATATGGGGGTGGGGGTCCCCTCCTCTTCCCTTACAGGATGCCACTGGGGATCAGAATGTTACTGGATCTGAATGGGTGCAATGTGGGGCCACTTCACATACACTGATACTGGTGTTGCTGGGTGTCCCAGTGTACCCTGGGGTCCCTTCTGGTCCTCACTCCCAATCACTTGCTCACCCCTAAGCACTTGCTCTCCTGCCCACACCCCAGGTTCAAGGGGAGTGCTCCTCTACCTCCTCCAAGGCAAACTGGTTCCTGGCATCAGGCAGGTACCTCCTGAGTCAGCTTTCCACTGCTGTTGGGCCAGCAGAGCTCCCATGTTTCTGTAGGGGTGGGTGTCTCCCTACCCCACATCTCCAACATGGAGACAGCCTCCTCCTGTTTTCATAAGCCAGCAGGGAAGTGGGAGTTGGAGAGGGTTGGATGTACAGGCTCACATCTGTCTTACAAAGAAATTTTATGATTTTTCTCAAAAAAGAAAAATCAATATATCATTAATGGTACCTTTAGAGAAGATGAAACGAGTGAACAAAGCCTGCTCTGCTACACAGAGAAGGTCACACTTTACAGGCCTTGTCACTCACAGGGAGGGCCCAGCACCTTTGGGAGCCCCGCGACCACTAACCTTGGGCCTGTCTTGTGCCTCTAGTGGCCGATGCTCCTGTGGGTATCTTGGTGCTCACCTGCAGGCCGCCGGACGCCCAGCTTCTGCTTGGCCAGCAACTTCTGTGAGGAGAAGCTGCAGCTCAGCCAAGCTAGCCTTGCCTTTGGGCAGGTGACGGGCCAAGGTTGGGCACGTCTTTGAGTGCTCACCCTGCAATAAAACCTGGATCCTGTCAGCTGCCCTGCCAGTATCTGTTCATTTGAAGAGATTGTTTAATTCCAAGCCTGATGCAATGATGTCAGCAAACCTGCCTCTTCAGGTCTTGCCAGGTACAACCACCTCCATGACTCACTCCGCCCAGCTCAGGACAGGCAGCTGAGGCTGCAGCCTGGCTTGCTCCAGAGGCCAGGAACCTGAGGAAGACTGAGCGTCAGGGATTTACCTGCAGTCACCCTCTGACTGTCACCAAAACTAGGATTCCCACCCAGGCGCTGACTCCTCCACCAGGAGTCTACACTAACTCCTGAAATTGAGTTTGGTCTCTGGCATTTCAAGATTTCATGAATGAGCTGCTACCAAAGACCTATGTCTTTGACTTGGATGAATCATCGCCCTGCCTAGACTCTCGTGTGCCACAGCTGATGGAACCCAGCAGACGAGACAGACAACAACTGAACAGTGTTGGGGCTTGTGTGAATTTTATGGGACATAAAGGACACTAGATCTGTTTTCAGAGATCAGTGTCATGCTGATTACATCCCAGAACGCAGCCTTGACCTCCCTGCTCCTCTTGGGGAAACACCATTTCTGGGTCTACTGTTGGTTGCTTCTGTATTTTGAAATTCAAAAGGTTAAAAGAGGACAGACAGGCAAAGCCTTTCCATTCTTGTGTCACCCAGCAACCAGCCTACAAGTGACCAGCATCACCCGTTGTTCAGTGTCCTCCCAGAGAAAACAAGCATCTATGAGCAGGCAGCTACCCCCAAGGTGGCAGGTGGGTCCATGGGCCTGTGCAGAGCCCACGTTTGCATGCCCACTGTGACTGGAGCGTCCCCTGTTGCCGGGCAGGTGCTGTCACAGCTCTGCATTGGTGGCTCTGGGTGCTTCTGTTCCTAGAAGTGGTATTCCAAGTAGTTGTGTTTACCACTTTGATAGGTAAAGATACATAAAGATACATAATATACCACATCAACAAAGAGAAAAACAAAACCCACATGATAATATCAATAGATGTAGAGAAAGCATTCAACAAAGTCCAGCATCCATTCATGATAAAAGCCCTTGAAAACTTAGGGATTAAAGGAATTTACTGCAACATAATAAAAGCCATCTATGACAAACCTATGGCAAACATTATCCTAAATGGGGAAAAACTAAAATCATTCCAGTTGAGATCTGGAACCAGGCAAGGATGCCCACTCTTCCCACTACACTTTTACATTGAACTGTAAGTTCTAGCTAGGGCGATAATGCAAGAGGAAGACATAAAAGGGATACAAATAGGCAAAGAGGAACTGAAGCTATTATTATATACTGATGACATGATTCTCTATATAGAAACCCCCAAAAAATCCACAGAAAGATTACTTGAACTAATAAGCCAGTTCAGTAAGGTAGCTGGATACAAAGTCAACACACATAAGTCAGTGACTTTCCTATATGTGAAAAGTCAAATAGAAGAAGAAATCAGAAAAACCATCTCATTTACCATTGCACCAAAAAAATTAAATACTTGGGAATAAATCTAACAAAAAACGTGAAAGAATTATACAAAGAAAATTTTAGAACACTGCTAACAGAGATAGAAAACATAAGGAAATGGAAAGACATTCCCTGTTCATGGATTGGAGGGATTAATATCATCAAAATGGATGATGATGATTACAAAAGGCAATCTACAGATTCAATGCAATCCCAATAAAAATCCCAATTACATTTTTTAAAGAGATAGAACAAAAATTACTGATTCATATGGAATAACAAAAGACCTCGAATATCAAAAAACCTCCTGTGCAAAAAAAGAGAGAACGGAGGGCCAACTATCCCAGACCTCAAATTATACTACAAAGCCATAATAATTAAAACAGTGTTGTATTGGTACAACAGACAATCAGACCAATGGAACAGAATTGAGTGCCCTGAAATAAAACCACACATATATGGTCAACTAATCTTTGACAAAGGAGTGAAAAACTAACCTTTGAACAAAGATAGCCTCTTGGTGCTGGGAAAATTGGACTAAGACATGCAAAAAAATGGACCAAGCCAACTCCCTCACACCATGTACAAAAATCAACTCAAAATGGATAAAAGACTTAGAGGTCAGACCTGAAACCATAACATACATAGAGGAAAACTTGGGTAAAACCCTCCATGAATTACAATTCTGGAAACATCTACAGATGGCAAAAAATGAAGGAAAACATAAACAGATGGGACTACATCAAACTAAAAAGCTTCTGTACAGCAAAAGAGACAACAGAAAAAAACTAAAAGAAGCCCAACCGAATGGGAAAAAATATTTGCCCTCCACAAGAGTGATAAGGGTTTAATAACAAAGGTCCACAAGGAACTCACACAACTAAACAAAAGCAAAATAAAAAGTCCAATAAAAAATGGGAAAAACTAAATAGACACTTCTCCAAAGAGGAAATACAAATGGTCAACAAGCACATGAAAAATTGCTCAACGTCACTAGCAATAAGGGAAATGGCTGGGCATGGTGGCTCGTGCCTGTAAGCTTCAGTCTATGAAGCGGCCAGGGATAGGGATCATGGTTCAAGTCCTGCCTGGGACCCGTAGTGAGACCTAGTTCCAAAAAATAGCTGGGCGTGGTGGCGTGCGCCTATAATCCCAGCTACCTGGGAAGCTGAGGCTGGGGATTGCTTGAGTCTGGTACCCTGGGCAACGAGAGCCTGCGGTTCCATGGGCAAAATTACCAAGACCTAGTCTCAAAAAAACAAAAACAAAAACAAAAAAACCAATAAGGGAAATGCAAATCAAAACCACAATGAGATACCACCTTACACCAGTAAGAATGGCCCACATCCAAAGAACGGACAACACGTGCTGGCGAGGATATGGAGAGAAAGGAACACTCTTCCACGGCTGGTGGGAATGTAAACTGGTCCAACCACTATGGAAAGCTGTGTGGAGGACCCTCAAACTAATGAAAATGGAACTACCATTTGACCCAGCAATTGCTCTCTTGGAAATCTACCCAAAAGAGACCTCAATGTGGGTACAAAGGGACACCTGGGCTTGGATGTTTACAGTAAGCAGCACTATTTATAATTGCAAGGACATGGAAGCAACCTAAATGCCCCAAAACAGATGACTGGAAGAAAAAAATGTGGTATATATACATGATGGAATATTACCCATCAATTAAGAATGACAAATTCGACGATTTTATGACATGGATGTACTTAGAAGAAATCATACTAGCGGAAAAAAGTCAAAAAGAAAAAGACAGAAACCAAATGGTTTCGCTAATATAAGGGATATAGTGAAAAAATAAACAAAAGCCTTGAGGAAAAGACAAAACAAGCTAAGCACCAAACTGAAGCACACAGCTTTGGACAGGAGGGAAAGGGGGGATTGGAGGGGAGAGTGGGGGATGGTGGTAAATCCCTGGGATTACAATGATGTGAAATTTATATATAAATTTATATATAAATTTATATATATATTTATATATAAATTTATATATAAATTTATATATAAATTATATATAAATTATGATTATATATTATAATTATATATTATATATAATTATATAAATATATATAAGTTATATATAAATTTATATATATAAATAAATTATTTAAAAAAAGGTACATAAAGATAAACTCCCCTGAGGCAGCAATTATCTCCATCACCCTGACTTAACTCAGGGCGGCCCTGCCACAATCACTGTCAGGCCTGAAGCCGTGTTGTCTTGGCTTCCAGTGGTGCCTGTCACCATGGGTCCAGAGTCCTCATGTTGCCACGTCCGTGGGCACTCTTGGTTCTCTGGCTCTCGGCAGCACTTGGTGCTGCTGGCCTGTCCCTCCTGCTTCTCTAGACAGACGATGCTTTGTTTGCTTTGCTGCCATTTCCCTTCCCAGCTGTCAGGTCAACCCTCAGCTTTAAAAACTTCAGCAGCCACATTGCAAGTCTGTCACAAAGTCGTCGTCTCCGCAGCTGGTGCCATTGTGTCACATGCGACCCTTGTGTGCAGCCAGGGCGGAGCCTCTCGGTGGATGGGTGGGTTTTGCACTTGAGTCACTGCTGTTCTCCTGTCACTGGCCTGTCACGTCCTGAGGAAAGAACGTGCATACCCGCTGTGTCCCACCCAGGTGCACACTGCCTGTTTGGCCTGACCTTCCTGTGTGCTCCAGCCCAAGCAGGTGCTGAGTTCACACGGTTCTCACAGCCGATCCATGCAGTCATCCCTGCGCAGGTGACACCCTCTGGCCTGGTGCTTCCCTGTTGTGCCCTTTCTGGGAATGGCACCACCCTCAGTGCAGGTCCCAGGCAGAGGCGCCTTGGTGAGTCTTCCTTTTCCCTCCTTAACCTACCTGGGGTCCCAGCATGCTCTGCACTTTCTCCAGCCTCTGCACCATGTTGTAGCTCCCAGACATCTGTGTTTGGCATCACTACCTCTGCCACAAGCTGTCAGTGGCTCTCCTGACACCTGCTACCCTGGTCTACCATGCCTTCCATAGTGGGTCTTTACCTTCCACTCCAGCCTCCTCACCCACCAGGTTTCCTACCAGGTTCTTCCCACATCACACAGACGACCCTCAGCCCCTTCCATCTGTTGGTCTTTCTCCCCCACATGGACCTGGCAGAGTTTCATTCCTTTCTCAGCATACTCCCCCCCTTGCCCCCATCTCTTCTTAGCCTCTCTGATCCTGGTACAATAGCAGTGTGTGTATGTGTGTATGTGTGTGTGTATGTGTGTGCGTGTGTGTGTGTCCCCTCTTAGCCTTTCTGATCATGGTATAATATATTGTGTAGATGTGAGCTCACAAATTCTTTCCTGGGAGCTCTGTGTGCAATGCATGTGTGTCCCTCCCAGTGAACTGTGGGTCTTTCCTCTATAGCGGTTGAAATTGCAGTTTTATATTTGCTGTGTGATCCTCTGATGAAGCCTCTCTGTCTTTGGACCACAGGTCTGTGGAGGCAGAGGGGCTACTTTTCCTTTGGTATTATGTGCCCAGGGCTTCGTGCAAAGCCTAAAACCTTTTAGTAGTTGCTAATACATGTTTTTAAAAAAATCAATGAACTGCAGGGGTGATGGCTTCTCATTTTATAATTGGGGGGGTGCAGAGGTGTGTGAATCAGGAGATCTGCCTATAGTTAATTGGTGGGCACAGGACGGCCTGGTGATCTTGGGTGGCAGCCTTGTGTATCTGGCTCTATGGGGGAATGTTTCCTTCTCACCAACTCCTGCTTGAGTCAGTTGGCAGCTCCTTCAGAATGAGAGTTATCAATGAAGATCATTCGCATTTAATAACTTCTAACAGCACTACATAAATACTTGAAAAACATACGAAGAAGTGTTTACAGTAGCTGCATCTCCTAAGGGAGATTTACAGGACTGTTAAGAATTATTCGGCCTCTTCCCCAACAGGGTGGCTTTCACACGGCACGCCAGCGGCTCCATACCCAGGCCCTGTGCGTGTTTATTTTCATGTTTTCAAAATACCGTATTTCTTCCACCATTAAATTTTATCTCAGCAGCGTTGTTTTAAAGCACCAATTTCCCCAGCTCTTGTGATCTTGTAATTCAGCTTCAAAATATGTGGCTTTGGAAACCCTCTGGAGACTCTCTGGGTCCAGAGCATGGCTGCAAGGGCTGCACTGAATAATGCACAAGGCTTCTGAGGATCGTGTGTGTGTGTGTGTGTGTGTGTGTGCGCGTGTGTGTGTTTAGGGCCTTGGGCTCCTTGTTTGCCACTAGCTGGGAATCCCTAGCATAGGAAGAACATTCTACTTGTGGACTCAGGGAGTGAGGAGGGAGCTGTGGAAGCCAAGCTATTGCCACAAAGGGGTGAGGGCACAGACCTTTGTCTTCTCTGAGCTCGGTTGGCATTACCAGCGTCTATAGAAGATAAACCTGGGTCCTTAGGTTGGCTACTCTGCCTATGGTACACATGGCCTAGCACAGCTTGGCACTGCCAATGCTTGATGGTGAATTGGTTTCCATGCCAGGGGTCAACACTCCCAGGGACGACAAAGGCATCCTTGGTGTAGTGGTACTGTTTCTGGCCCAGCTTTCACTTCAGAGCAGAGGCTTCCTGATCTGTGTCCAAAGGATGATGTCTGCAGTGTGCTGAGAGTCTAGGAAAGGGTTTTTGGTAGCCTTTCCATGGCACTAGGATTCTTCATCAACTCAGTCAGATCTCTAGTCTCCCTGGTCCCTTTCGTGACCTCTGCTGCCCCCTGCTGTCATGCCTCCTCCAGCCCCCTTGGCCCCCTTAACATGTCTGCAAAACTGCAGCACCAGTGCCAGGACACACACTGTCCTGGGTTCTGGGTGCTCTGAGCCTGCACATTCTCGGGCTGCCCTGTGTTCTGGGTGTGCTGAGCCACTGAGCCATCACATGCAGGCATGCTATTCTGCTTTCTAGAGAGGGAGGACCACTGATTGCGGTGTCCCAGGGCTGGTCAGGGAAGCTGGTCCATGGGGGCCCAAGTGAACCCTGTGTCATTTGGAAATAATATGGGCTCAACAGGCCACTTTTTTCAGATTTTCCAGGTCAGATTGTTGTTTGCTTTTGTGAACTCTTATAAAAATATATATATATATATATATATATTTTGTTGTGTGTTTTGCTCCAGTTTTCCCAGACTTCTTTTCCTGAGAGGCGTAGGAAGCCCATGATCAACAGTAGGATGGCAGGAAAGGCTGGGAGCTGGAGGATAAGCCTCGGGGTCAGGGAGATGGGGAAGTCTGCAGGACCTGCAGTGTCCCTGCTAGTCCTCTCACTCCTTGCTCTGCTTATTAATGTTGTTCTTTAGGAGCCTTTCCTGCTGTGGGAAAAGCTGCAAGAAGAGGCTGCTAGGGACCCTGTCCTTCATGAGCAGGAAAGTGATGGGACAGGGGCCGAGTTCCACCCAGCTCTTTCCCTGGCCCCTAGTGAGGCTGGGTGTCTGGCAATAAGCCTGCAACTGCCATTAAACCACAACTGTGCCCAGCCGTGGGCCCTTACTGCATGATGTTTGGCCACTTGGGGTATCTGTCTGGCCCTATTAATCCATTAAACCCCAGGTGGAGCAGGAGTTTCGAAAACAATTCACACAGCCTTGCCAGGGCCCAGACTCCCAATGGTAAACTGAGATGATGCAGAAACTGGTTTATTCAGAGTAATCCTTGTTATACCAGATGAATTTTCTAGACACCCCACTGGCCTAGTTTTAGAGGAAGGGGAAGTGACTGGAATTGCTGAGGACAGGTCAGTCCCAGAGAAACCTGAGAAACTGAGGGGTGCAGGGAACCCTACCTGGAAAGACCAAAGAGTTGCCTTGGAGACCCCTGGCTTTCACCTCCATAACTTAGCTCCCTGTGGGGACACTTAGTAAAACCTGGGAGCCAGCGGGAGCCCAGACTCACCCGCCCTGCAACAGCAATCACAAGAGGCTGGGCAGAGCTGGGAAGGGAACTTGGCCACAGTGGATGGAGATTCTGGAAAACGCCTCCCCACAGGAGACCAAGCCCCATCTGACTCCTGTGAGAGCTAAGATCCTGCATCTGCTGCATACTCCACCAGCCACTCACTCCTGGGGGGCTCGAAGGAGGGCTGACCAGAGCACATGGAGCTACCTGTCTCCACCTGTCCTCCAGCCCACCAGTTCCAGCGTTGTCCTTCCTCCCTCCTCACAGAGCACTCCTGACTTCTGACGTCGATCCCATCCATTCTGGCCCCCCAGAAGCGAGTGTGCATGTGTGTGCATGTGTGTTCACTGTTTGGCAGACTTACCAAAGTTGGGATTGTTACAGGTGCTGCGTACCTTGGCCCCAGTCTGTCGTCTCCAGTTCCTCATACCAGGGATTCAGGGGGCTTGTGGAACATTCATCCTGTAACTGGACCGGGGCTTGAAAGGAAAAGATGGGGGGATATGACGGTAGTCACTGGCTCCAGCACCAGGCCTTTGGGAATGTCCCTTCCTTGCATTGCTTTTGCCACAGATCGAGAGAGCCACCCCCTTCTCCCAGGTTCCTGAGGGAACCCGTCTGACCTTCCCCCTCCCAGGTGAGATGCCAGAAGTTACTGGCACTGGCACCAGGCCTTTAGGAAGGTCCCTTCCTTGCATTGCTGTCACCGCAGATCTGGAGAGCCACCCCCTTCACCCAGGTTCCTGAGGGAACCTGCCTGACTTTTCCCCTCCCCAGGTGAGATGCTGGAATTCACTGGTGCTGGCACCAGGCCTTTGAGAAGGTCCCTTCCTTGTGTTGCTGTCACCACAGATTTGGAGAGCTGCCCCCTTGACTGCAAATTAGTAAAGTAAACTACAGATTTAAGGGCAATCTGGAAAAAATTACTATCAGCATGCCGATCAACACCAGAGCTTGTTCAATATGTAAAACAAATCAGAAAACAAAACACAGTAAGGAAAAAACTGTAGACATGTAAGCAAGCCCTACAGGAAATAATCCATCACCACCAAAAAAAAAAAGACAATCTCCAGAAAACACCAAGGAAAAATTTGAAGAAATGATGTGTATCTCAGATAAAAATTCCAGCATCAACATGTTAAATGCACTCCAGCAGATAAGAATAAAAAAAAGGACACAAAAGGAAGAAGTAGAAATATATAAAAAAGAAAGCATCAATCTGTATAACCTAATCAACAAACTGAAGAATGAAAATGAATCCCTAAAATTGAAATTGAAGGAGACCCAGGATTTAAGACTTGCAATAGATGAGTTCAAAACTGCAAGGAAAAGCCATGGAAGCAGATTAGCTGAAATAGAAGAATGAATCAGCATGCTTGAGGATACAGAAATAGGAAGAAGAAAGAGAGAAAAACAGGAAGACTGAAGACAAGTTCAGAGATATGTCAGATTCCTTAAAGAAAAGAAACATAAGAGTAACAGGAATCCCAGAAGGAGAGGAGAGAGTCATGGGAACTGAAAGGCTTTTCACTATAATAATAGAGAAGAACTTCCCAAATCTGAAGAAAGGAATGAAAATAGACATACAGGAAGCATAAAGGACACCAAACTATTTTAATGAAAGAAAAGCCACAGTGAGATATATCATCGTAAAACTTCCACAAACCCAAGATAAGGAAAAAATAATGAGAGTGACTAGAGAAAAGACATAGATAACCTAAAAAGGCAAATTCATTAGACTTACCTCAGATTTTTAAGAAGAGACATTCCAGGCAAGGAGAGAATGGAGTCACATCTACAAAAAACTCCAAGACAAAAAGTGCCAACCAAGAATGCTCTACCCTGCAAAGCTATCCTTACATGAAGGAAAAATTAAAACCTTCTCCAACAAGCAAAGTCTCCAGAAATTTGCTACCACTAAACCCCCACTCCAAGAAATATTGCAGGAGGGCTCAAAATCAAAACCATAAGAACAAATAAAACAAACAAAAAGAAACCAAATCAGAACCCCAAAATGACCACCAGGAAACCATCAGAATCTCAAACATCAATAATCACCCTAAATGTCAATGGTCTAAACTCAGCAATCAAAAGACAAAGAATTGCAAACTGGATCAGAAACCCATTATTCTGCTGCTTCCAAGAAACACATCTAATCTCTAAGGATAAGCATAGAATGAAGATGCAGGACTGGAAAGCTACATTACAAGCAAATGGCCCCCACAAGAAAGCAGGGGTTGGCATTCTTGTATCAGACAGAGCAGACTTCAAATTAACAAAAGATAAAGATGGCCACTACATAATGGTTAAAGGGTCAATCCACCAAAAAGACATAACAATAATCAACATATATGCACCTAATGAGGGAGCACCAAAATTCATAAAACAACTACTAGTAGAATTGAAATCAAATATTGGTGAGAATACATATGTGATAGGAGATTTTAACATGCCATTCTCACCAAAAGACAGATCAACAAAACAACAACTACACAAACACAAAAGCTTTAAAGGAACAGCTGGACCAAATGTACCTAATAGATATCTACAGGACGCTGCATCCCCAAGGAAAAAAGCTGAACAAATACACAAAGATTAAAATAATACCAACCTTTTCCTCCTATCGTAAAGGCATCAAATTAGAAATCAACAATGAAAAGAAAATAAGGAGAGTGAACACTACACAGAGACTCAACAACAGGCTTTTGGAAGATCACTGGGTAAAAGAGGAAATCAAAGAAGAAATTAAAACCTATGTGGAGACAAACGACAAAGATAACACAAAGTTCCAAAATGTGTGGGATGCAGCAAAAGCAGTATTAATAGGAGTTCATAGCAATACAGTTCATAGCAATACAGGCCCAAATAAAAAAATTGAAACAGCCCAAAGAAATACTCCCAACTTGAGGACCTAGAAAAAGAGAAACAAACAAAAAAAAAATCCAAAACCCAGCAGAAGACAAGAAATAACAAAAGAGGATCATCCATCATGACCAAGTGGGATATCCATCATGACCAAGTGGGATTCATCCCAGGAGCACAGGGATGGTTCAACATCAGAAAATCAATCAACATAATGCATCACATCAACAAAGAGAAAACAAAAACCATATGATCATATCAATAGATGTGGAAAAAGTATTTAATAAAGTTCAGCATCCTTTCATGATGAAAACCCTGGAAAAAACTGGTATAAAAGGAACATACCTAAATGTAATAAAAGCTGTATATGACAGACCCGTAGCAAATATCATCCTCAATGGGGTAAAACTGAAACCATTTCAATTAAGGTCTGGAACCAGGCAAGGATGCCCACTCTCTCCACTCCTTTTCAACATAGTTCTGGAAATCCTGGCTCTGGTAATAAGACAAGAGAAAGACAGAAAAGCTAATTGAAATAATTGACAGAATAATTGACAGAAAAGCTAATTGAAATAATTGACAGAAAAGCTAATTGAAATAATAAACCAATTTAGTAAGGTAGCTGGATATAAAATCAGCACACAAAAATCAATAGTATTCATATATGCAAAGAATCAATCAGAAGAAAAAGAAATATTTAAAAACACCCCATTTACCATCACACCAAAGAAAATTAAATACTTGGGAATAAACCTAACAAAAGAAGTAAAAGACTATACAAAGAAAACTATAAACATTCTTAAAAGAAATAGAAGGTGATGTTAAAAAGTAGACATTCCCTGTTCATGGATCAGAAGAATCAACATTATCAAATTGGCCATAATACCAAAGGCAATCTACAGATTCAAAATTCCAGTAAAGATCCCAATGACATATTTAAAGAGATAGAACAAAAATTACTGAAATTCATATGGAACAACAAAAGATTCCAAATAGCCAAAACCCTTTTGACAAATAGAAGAGAGAATGGAGGTATTACTATTCCAGACTTCAAACTACACTACAAAGCCATAATACTTAAAACAGCATGGTACTGGTACAAAAACAGACAAACAGACCAATGGATCAGAATCGAATACCCAGAAATAAAACCACACATATGGTCAACTAATCTTTGACAAAGGGGCAAGAAACACTCTGGAACAAGGATAGCCTCTTCAGTAAATGGTGCTGTGAAAACTGGATCAAGGCATGTAAAAAAGTGGACCAGGACAACACCTTCACATCTTCTACAAAAATCAATTCAAAATGGATAAAGAACCTGGAAGTGAGACCTGCAACCATAAAATACATAGAGGAAAACCTGGACAAAACCCTTCATGAATTTTACCTCTGAAACCATTTTGGGAAACAACTATGACTGGCAAAAAAAAAAAAAAGAAGGAAAAGATAGGGGACTCCCCTGGCAAGAGGAACCAATAAGGAGACGTAGCCCTTATTGAGATGAGAAAGTCCTTGAGAGCAGGCAAGGAAGGAAGCTGTGTGGGTGGAGACTGGCAGGAGAAGATGAAAGCGGCAGGAGCCTTATGAGAGTGAGCACCCTTGTGGGAGATGGCCTGGAAGGTTAGGAACCCCATGATTGGCCACCCTGCAAAGAAGAGAAAGTGGTTGAAAACAGTATGGGCCTTCTCTTTGGAAACCCGGAGTCTGTGTGAAATGCTTGCTTCAGGTTTAGAGTGATCAGAAGACAATACCATGGGAAGCGTGACCTTTGTTTTAGAACTTTTAAACAGGAGATTTAACTGGGGTGAGATAACTGGCCACTTGGTTTTCTTTGTTTAGTAAATCTTCTTGTTGTTGTTTTCTAAACCTGAGTTGTCTTGCAAGTGTGCATGTGGGTGGCAGAACCCTGAGAGCAGTATCTAGCTATCCACCTCTCTCCTTGTTTGGTTTCACTAGCCTTTTCCACCCAGTTTCAGTGACTGTATCTGGGAGTGCTCCAGTAAATACTTCTCTCACATTTCTTCAGATACGGAAGTAGCACACAAAAGGCAAAGATGCTGCTTACAGAAAGAAAAAAAACAGACGGAAATAAATCTGGAACACATTCTGCCACTCAGGTCTGGGATGCCCTGTGTTGTGGACATTTTGGAAGGACTGAACAGAGTTTTGCTCTAACATGGAGTTCACTAAGACTTTTTTGTGAGGACAACCCTCCCCTTAACATTAGGGCGGGGTCTGGTGGAGAGAGTGGCTGGTGATGGATCCGCAAACCTACATTGGAAAGAGGGCGCATACTTTTAGCATAATGCAATCAAGCATTATGCACAGAGAACTGTCAAGACTGCCAAGGGTCTGAGATTGTAGTCATTGTGCAAGCTAATAAGTTTGCCTACCGCAGCTTCAGGATATTGGCAGAAGACCTGCTATTCCTGGGTCGGAGACAAAGGACTTGACAACTCAGCACCATCAATGGCCCGATTATGGGTGTTTCTTGCACCATTTTCCTGAGCTCTAGTTTCCACAGGGTGATATAGAGAGAGCCAAGGATGCCTGCACATGTGTGGGTGTGGTTTGGGAGAGGAACCCTGGGATTTGAGAACCCAAATCTTCTGTAACAGTCAGAAAGCAACCTGGTCCTTCTTCCAGAAGAAGATGTTCTTTCTTGACTCCTAGCTATGTTCACAAGGAAGTCAGTCTTTTGAAGATGGCTCAGAACAAGGCGATCAATATCTGATCACAAGGTGCTCAGCAACACAGGCTACTCAATGAGGATGGGATCTCTCGAGTTGACCCAGTGAGGGCTATTACACACTCTTTGCAACAGAAAATGTGACTTATTTATTTTAAATATTTGGGGACAACTGAAGAGAAGGAAGGAAAATGCAGCTGATGGCAACCCAGACAGGCCCCCCCTTCCCCTTAGCAGCAGTGGACAACAGCAGTGTGTGTACAGGGCCTGCTTGAGAAGCAAGAAGACATTCAGGCCTGGTGCAGGGGACAGGGAACCCACTGGAGAAGAAAGGAGGGGAGTTCACACAGAGAGAGGTTTAGGAAAGATGACTTTGGGCCAGTGGGGGTGAAGAGCAGGGGCCAGCACCAGTTTTTGCTTAACTGTTTGAGTTTGATAGCTAGGAATGTCAGGAAGTGATTGAACCATCTCCAAGACTCTGAGGGCCATGGGGGCAGGCAGACTCCTGTGACACTCATCCAAGTCAGACACTGTCAGTAGGGGGGTGGGCTCACAGTCACTTGGAGAGAGAGAGCAGTGTTGATCCTCTTCAGCTATTCCTTCCCTCAGAGGAAGAGAGAAAGCTACCTGCAAAGGGGAGTAGCTGTTCTTCAGCACCTAGACTGAAGGTGACTCATAATGCGTTTATAGGCTCATCCCCAAAGATGAGAGTCAAACATAAGTGTAGGTCTCACTCAGCCATGTGTGAGAGTGACTTGAGTGTTACCGAAGTTTCTTCTCCATGTGATGATTCTGAGGTAGCCTCCTTCTCTGGGAAAAAGTCCAGAACTGAGTCCAGAACTAGGACTACCAGGAAGGAAGAGGACTGGAAGATGAGCACTCCAAACTCCAGACTTGGAAGCCTGTGCAGCCCATTCTTTCTCAGACAGCCTTTCCTGAGCCCAGCTCTCTGGCCCGGCTTGGCCCCATATGATGGCTGTTTGTGGGGCCGACACATTCTGTGCTGACATGAGCGGGCCCTCAGGGACCTCTGGCTCTAGCTCAGAAGGGTGAGCGTGCTCCCTAGTGGCTCCAGGAGACAAGGCACTTCTCAGCCTGGAGCTGGGAGCCCCCTGTCAGGATGAGCAGTGTGCATCCCCATTCTGTCGTAAGCAGTGTAGCATGCCCAGCAGCTACATGTTGTGTCAAACTGCTTTACAATGATCTTTAATAACAAATGCCAGGGCATTTCAAGTAGTGCCAAACAGGCTCTGAAGTGGAAACAGGGAGGCTGCTCCGAGCATGGCAGCTTCGCCACCTTCTTGCCATCAGGGCACCAAGGGGGTGGTGAATGGATGAACACCCTTAATTGCCTTGCCTTTGGGCCAAATGTTTTTAGTGAGAAATAAGTTCCTCAAATTTGGCACTTTGAAGCTGGATTTGCTTTCAGTTGCAATATGGCAGGAGCACAGAGAACGCAGCGGGAGGGCTGCTGATGGGCCTTGGGCCACGTGCTTGGCGGTGAGCCATGAGCAGGGGCGTCTGCAGCTAGGCAGGGCATGGGGGTCGGCGCCTGCTGACCTGGAGGTCAGGAGTGCCGACATTTGTGGACAAAGAGCCTTTTATGTAGTGTCAACGTCTGAGGTAGATGAACTTTCAAGGCTGTCTTTTCTCGTTTCCCTCTCGTGCCTCTGCTGAAACTGAGGACCAGCCAGACAACAAAAATGACTTAGCTCACAGCTGCCTTCCCACTGATGGGCAGGGATGAGGTGTACGCCACCTCAGTTGGCACTTTCCGGGCAGAGCAAGAACTCAGATATCAAGATGAATGTGCATTTGTTTGGGCTTCTGCTCTGGGCTGGACCCTGTTTTGGCCCCTGAAGAGACAGCGGGAAATGGAGTACAAACCTCCTTTTTCTCATGGTTTCTTTCAATACACATAGTCATCTGGCTTCTGGGTGCTAAGATTTGTCATTGTTTGTGAGACTAACCCCCACAGTGGGTGAGTCCATATTTATATCTTCAGCACTAAAATGGACAGAGATCACAAACAGATAAAAGGAACTGAAATATGATGAGACGGACACTGTCCTACCAGAGAGGATGTCAGGCAGTCAGGAGACACTTCTCCCACATTGTGGAGTCTGAATGGGCAAAGCTCTCCTTTGTTCTGTCCTGTTTCTCTTCGGAAGTGCTGTCCTTATCAAGGCAGGAGAGCAGTGTTTAGAAAGAACAAATTCCACAACACAGGGAAACAAAGACTTTATTTATTAGCATAATTAGAACAGGAGACAAAACACATCTCAGATGTGTTTGAACTTTTTACTGCTGCCAAGACCATCTTTCAAAGCATCTTAAAATGAAGCCGCGCAGTCCCAGTGAGAGTGCCCAGTGACCACAGGGATCAACCGGCACATCACTCATGAGACTGTAATGAGAATTCTACCATTTCCATAAAGGCGTCATTTCATACCCCACCAACAAATGAACCAAGGTTTCAACAGGTGTGAAATTCTTCATCAGTATATGCATGAGGGAGCAGAGCTGCACCTCACATACTTCAGATAAAATTCTGCTAACAAAGTGCAAGCAAGGCAGTGCTAAATGACCACCACATGTACTGCGTCGCCTGGGGCCGATGTGGACATGTCCCACTGGATGCGTGTCCATGCCTCATACAACTGGGTGACCACATCTTGCAAAATCCTGGGGCAAAGGGGATGAGGATCACAGGGAATTGGACAAGAGGGTGGTTTCCAGAAATGGAAGCTTATAGTCATGACCCTGCCCTCTCAGTCTGCATCATGTGGTCAAACCAAAGTGGAAGACAATGAACTTCTGCAAAGATCAAGGATAGTTTGAATGAGACTTTCGTTGATTTCTCTCTACTATCCATGTCCTCTTCTCCTTCCCTATTGCCCTTTGGTAAATTGCCTGTGTTCCACTGAGTTAAAGATCCCTGGGGTTGTCCATCAAAGCACCTGCCACCCTCACTCTAGCAGACAAAGGGCAGGAAGGTGACAGCAGTTAGCCTGGTTGGTTTCTCTCTTAGGACTTTAACTCTCGGGTGGTCTCCAGCCAGGATAGATGGAGTGCTTAGGGTTGACAGTTGCCAATTAGCTTTTTTGCCCGTCGTCCTTTGATGTGGTGAGTACTCTAAGATCGTCCCATGAACATTCTCTTTTGCTTAAATTAACCAGAGTTGAGGTCTCTTACTTGTCATTAAAGAACTTTAACTGATAAAAAAAAAACAACAGCAGCAACAGCAGATGCAGATGCTGTTTGCACTCTAATAGCTTTACAGATGTTATTCCATCTAACTCGATGGCACTCCAAAATATGTATTATCCCTCTCATCCCACAGGGTAGCAAAAATCATAAGCAGCCCAAAACAAATGACTCTCCAAACTTTGACTATGATCCCAAGCTGCCCTCTGTGGGGTACTTGAACTTGCCGTATGTCATCTTGATCATGGCAAGACCCCACCCACACTCAGGGAAGAAGCTCCTATCACCTCGACTAACAGTGAGAGATGACTGACGTGCCTGGGAGGCAAGCCCATCTGATTCCAATCCCACTTGAACAAATGTTTGTCTTCCTTCTGAACCAGTTATTCAAGAGAATCAAGAAATCACTCTTAAGAGAAATGGATTCCCCCTGAGCGGCTAGAGGGATAGCTCAGAGGGCCACAGGTGGCCCCTGGAGAAAGAGCAGGCAGGGTGCCCAGGATGGGGGCTGTCTGTGAAACAGGTCCACGTGTGCTCCTGCAGATTGACCTTTGGGTGGCTTCAGGACTTAACATGGATGAAACCCTTGGTTACCAAGACCCACTGTAGGGCTTCAGAGGTTGCAAGCTCAACTGTTAACAGAAGTCAAGTTTAAGTGAAAACACGGGGCATGAAGATGCTAGACGTAACCTGAGAGGGCCATGAGGTTTAGGTCATAGTGCCGGGCTGCTCATCTTGCAGCAGTGCCCAGGACCCCTGCTGAATTTCAGGATCTCAGGCAGTCGGGGATAGAATTCATCTGGAGGAAAGGTACTCTTCCAGTAATATAAGGAGGGTACATTTGATTTACTAGATCTCCTTAGACTTATTCAGAAGGCAGCACTACTTATAATTGCAAGGACATGGAAACAACCCAAAACAGATGACTGGATGAAAAAGATGTGGTATAGATATACAATGGAGTATTACTCATCAATTAAAAATCACAAATTTAATGAATTTATGGATACATGGATGTACCTAGAAGAAAATCAAACTAGCAGAAACAAGTCAGAAAGAAAAAGACAGAAACCAAATGGTTTCACTAATATATGGACAACCATATGAAAGTATACAATGGGGAGAGGGTGTGGACCAGCTGGAGTGGTCAGGGAGGGGAGGTGGTGGGTGACCCTCTGGGTATTAAAATGATGTGAATATATATGTATATTTATATATATATAAAATAATTTTTTAAAAGAAGTATTTGGAAGGCTAGGAGAACTCTTTCCTCATCCTCCTACTTTCTTTTTTTAAAATTTTTTTTAGCATTTTTATTTACATTGTTGTACGCCCCATAATTCTCCAACCATCATATCCCCGGTGACCCATCACCAAATTCTCTCATGTTCCTCCCTGTTTCACGCTCCTGCTCTTTTCCTGCATGTTTCATTTCTATGGTCAGGTTGTTAGTTTTGACTATTTTTTGTCCTTTATCTATAAGGATTTATCTATATTCCATAGATAAGTGAGGCCATTGGTATTTGTCTTTTCCCTTCTGACTAAGCTAGCATCATCCCTTCCAGCTCCATCCATGTTGCTGCAAATGGCATATATTTGTCTTTTTTTTTTTTTTTTTGAGACTAGGTCTTGCTATATTTGCCTATGGAACCACAGGCTCATGTTGCCCGGGGTACCACGGACTCAAGCAATCCCCAGCCTCAGCTTCCCAGGTAGCTGGGATTACAGGCGCACACCACCACACCCAGCTATTCTTTGGGACTAGGTCTTGCTGTGTTGCCTCAAGTGGGACTCGAACCATGATCCCAAGCCCCAGCCGCTTCATAGGCTGAAACTTACAGGCACAAGTCATCGTGCCCAGCTTGTTTGTCTTTTTTGATCACTGATTCATGTCCCAATGTGTAAATATACCACAAGTTTTTGAGCCCTTCTTCAGTTTTGGGACATTTGGGTTGTTCCTAAATCCCGGCCGTTGCGAATAGTGTTGCAATAAACATAGGAGTGCAAGTTTCCTTTCGAATTATTGTTCTACAGGTAGATTCCCAGGTAGTTCCCAGGAGTGGAATCACTGGGTCATAAGATAGATCTATGTTTAGTGTTTTGAGGAACTTCCATGGCTTTCCATAGTAGTCGGCCTAGTTTACAGTCTCACCAGCAATGTAGTAGTGTTCTTTTTTCCACAAGCTCTCCAGCATTTGTTATTTTCAGTTTTTTTTTTAATGTGTGTCATACTTATTAGAGTGAAGTGGTATTTCATTGTAGCTTTGATTTACGTCTACTAGGTTTTGCTCCGGGCCCCAGGTGGGACTCGAACCACGATCCCTAGCCCCGGCTGCTTCATAGACTGAAGCTTACAGGCACGAGCCACCATGCCCAGCCTAGAGATGAGTCTTTAAAGAAGTTTCTGAGATTTATATCCTGGATGTGTTATATCTATGTTTTCTTCTATATAATTTTTGGTGTCAGTTTTTATGTTGACATCCTTTATCCATTTTAAGATGATTTTTGTACATGGTGTTAGGTCGTCTATTTCATTTATTTTTTTTGCATGTTGTCCAGTTTTCCCGGCACTATTTATTGAAAAAACTCCTTATTCCAGTGTATATTCTTTGCTTCTTTGTCAAAGATTAGTTTGACCATGGTTTTATTTCTAGGTGTTGTATTGGATTCCATTTGTATGTCTATTTTTGTTCCAAAACCATGCTATTTTTATTATAATGGCCTTGTAATATTGTTTGAAGTCTGGGAGTATAATTCCTTCATTCTTCCTCCTTTTAGTCAGGAGAGCTTTCACTATTTGGGATTTTGTGTGTGTGTGTGTGTGTGGTTCCAAAATGAATTTCAGTAGTATTTGCTCTATTTCTTTGAAGAATGTCATTAAGATTTTTATTGGAATTGCTTTTGGTAGTATGGCCATTTTTATGTTAATTCTTTCTATCCATCAGCAGGGGATATTCTCCATTTCTTTGTGTCTTCTTCTATTTCTTTTAACAGTGTTCTGTAGTTTTCTTTGTATTCATCCTCCTGCCTTCTGACTAATTGCAGTGGTAACCTGCAGTTTTAAATTGGCTATTTCATTTTAGAGTCTGGATCTTTGCCGTCCTGAAAGTCATACTTTCTCCTTTCTTTTTGTGCTTTGCATCATGTGAATTTTGATTAGCTACCAGGCAAAGGGGAGCCAGACCCTCTAGACTATGGCTCAGGGAAGATCCTGGGGCTCTATAGGGAAGGATGAGGACACAAACACGTGTGTATCTTCATGTTCTGTTTGGTCCTAGTCTTTGATCACTTGGTCCCAATTTAGGAAGACTGATCAGGTGGTCATCAATCAAGGGGTACCAGCAACCCTGACTCTTTAGTCAGGGGATTGTCCCCATTATGGGCCTAGATACATTTCTCTCTTGTAAACAAAAGTCTGCTGGAAGATACTGTTATCTCAGAGCTGGCCTGTATCGTATCCCTTTGCTAACCCCAGGGGCATCAGTGGTGTGCCATCATCCTCCATGCCCCAAAGACCCAAATAATGCCAGTTAGCCCAGCTGTATTAAGCAAAAGCTTCTATCTAACAGTTGGTCTATGTAAATGGCTCTAGGAGTCATTTCATTTGAATAACATTTGTGTTCACATTTAAATTCTCCACTCTCTGAAGAAGAAATAACCTGTTAGTCACAGTCTGGACTCTCCTAACCCTTCCAGCTATCACAGATTCCATTTACCCCCAGGGTAGAGTGACCTAAGGCCCAGGATCTTGAGGGGCTTTCATGGAGTCTGCTCCTTGTGTGCCAGTGGGAGCCTGCTGCTTTGTTACAGGAAGGCAAGCACCTGCCAGATGCTTGGCCTTTGAAGCCACCATTGGATTGTTAGACTCCAGTAGAGGGAAGAAGTGGAGACACTTTCCTCTTTTCCCCATTTGGGGGTGTGAGTGGAGAGGGAAGTTATAGAGATACTTCATACAGAGAGCCAGAGAACTGTTCTGCACTGAAACAGGCCAGGAGGCTGAGGTCAGCTGGGGAAAACACCCTTTGTCTGAAATGGACAGTAGGTTATCAGTGCCGAATGATGACAGCTTCTCTAGTTTTTTTTTTTTTTAAGAAAACTGATATATTGATTCCACATTTTTAAATTACTTTTTAGTTGTTGGGGGAAAGTTGATCTTTAAACACTCTCTGGTGCATCTGCAGGCTGGAATTAAACCAGGGACTCTGCAGTGATTTGTGTGATGAGGGTGGCCCATCAGACTCTGCAGCACTTCTTTGAATTGTCTTTATTGCCAGTCTGGTGGGATTCATGGTGTGGGTGTAAAGTGAAGCAGGGCAGTCCCAGGGAAAGGAGAGGTTCCGGGTTCTTTAAGGAAGGGCAAGTTAGGAAACCCAGAACCCAGGGCTGAACAGGGAGGAGCAGCTACAGCTAAGCAAGAGGGGAAAAGGAAGGAAGGAGATTAAGGAGAAGAGATTAAGAGAGTAAGCCTTCAGCTTGTACCAGGATCTTGAGGACATGGAAGAAAACACTTGAAAGAGACAGAGATGTGGGTGAGAGACCCGAGGAGAGGCAGACAGTGTAGCCTTTATCTTTACGTGAGTTTTGATTTTGCTCCTTTCCTTGCAGACTTGCCTGCCTCCTTCTGCCCCCTTTTTATAGATTTCTACCAGAAGGTGCCTTAGGCCTGTGGCAAGCTTCTGGGCCTTAGTGGTCCTGCTTTGGGCCAACCCAAACAGTCAGACTGGGCATTTATCCAAAAGGGGATTGGGAACTTTGAGTACTGTTTTGGAAAATATTCTTCCTCTTATCTTCTCTTTATTGCACACTAATTGTATTGAAGTTATTTTCTATTTAAGGGATTATACACTAGAGTATTTTTTTGTCTTCATGTAACAGATGCCAGAACCTAAATAGCGCAGGCAGGTTTGGGGGTCCAGGAGTATCCCTCAGTCTGCCCACTAACAGGTCCATAAGACAGGTGAGTTTTTGTAAGCGGTGTGCAGGCACAGGGTTCCTTGTGTTTTATGTGACCCAACATCCACTCGAATGCGGGGACATTTTAGTGGTGATGGCAGTAGATGGTAATCGACTGGGGACTCTTTGGCATGGACTTAGGAGCCTTCAGTCTAGATATTGAAACTAAAAAGCCACACAATATTTCCAGCAAGTTCTGAGCTATAGTTTGATTCCTTTGGAGTTCAGAAAAGACCAGTGTTTCCTTACAAGGAAACAGCCTGAAGTACAACGGGTTACTCCTGAGCGCTGCCCCTGCAGACTGTTGCCTGGATGCAGGGTGGCTAGAAGGGTGGCTTTGGCATACTCTGGAGGCTGCACAGGAGTGTCTGTCACCCTGTTGGGTGCATTTACAGCTCTCCAAATGGGAAGACTCTTGAACTTTTATGTAGGCAGCAGGAAGACCATAATTTTGAGTTCTTAAGGCAGAGTTGCAAATGATAAGGGCTGTAAACTGAGAGAAGAAGCCAGAACAAATTGGCCCTACTAATGGCTGCAACCTAGTGCTGCGGAATGGAATAGTGTTTATGCGGAGTGCTGCAGGCGAAATGGCAATGTAGCGTAAGGGCAGCCAGCTTCTCTGTGGAATTTCTGTGGCAGCCAGTTTACCCAAGGTAAAGACAGAGGGAGATGCTAGAATAACTGTTCCTACCTCTGATCTTGTATTATCTCCAGTGAACCAAAAAACGCTGTTTTTCCCCAATTACAAAAACAGCTCAGAGTCAATATAGAGAAAATGATGGGAAAGAACAAAGTAGGAGAAAATCCAAATCATTTTTTAAATTCACCATCCAAAGATCATCACTATTCACAGTCAAAGACAAACAAAGTCACCAGTTAAAGTGGTACAGACAGATTTCATCCAGTAGTCTATTATTGCTGGATTTGCATAGAGCTAATAGGGCAATTTAAAGAGAGAGAATGAAGGAACTTGGAGGGAGTGAAGTGGGATCCTATGGAAAAGTAAAAAATTAGAATTTGGAAAATTTTTATAACTTACATGTTCTTCAGTGTACGAATGGGAGGCTGGTCAAGGCAATGAGGTTCTCTCAGTGACAGGAAGACATGGGCCCTGTTTTTACGTATTAGCTGAAACACAGTTTTTTTTAAGAACCTGGAGTTTGCTTAATGAGACATTTTTAGGGGGCTAGAATCATCCTATAGTTGCCTAGAGAATTTAGAAACTAAACTACTATTTGTTCAAGTCCTTACAGACCAAGGTTGAGGCTAAGAAAGTGAGTCCCAGAGGAGCCTGGCTAGTTTAGTCAAGGAAGAGAATTTTTATTACACCACTTCAGAGGATGACTTCCCGTGATGCCTACTGTGTGAGCCTGTGCTATATACACACACGAAAATGATGTTCTCCTGAATCCATCTACAGCTGGATTGCTCTTGTGTGGAAGCTCATGGGACATATGTTACACCAAAGGTTTCACATCCTCATTGTGTTTATGTAACTGACTGGAGAATATTCCATGCTTTAAAGCAAAATTGGACTAACCCTTCTTGGAGGTCCTTTTGGTTCCTTACACAAGCATAAACAACTCATGTCTATCCTTAAACATAATGCCTTGAATATTTCTAATGATTTATTTTGGAATAAATTTCTAGAAGTGGATTTGCTAGTAAATAAAGCATGCAGCTCCATTTATACTAGTCATTGCTTTGCACCTTCTACGCAGATGTTCTCTTCCACTCCCCTGGTTTCAAATGTCCCTGTTGCATGAGTGACATTCAGATGACCTTTATTTTTAGGCCTAGCGTCAACAATCTATTAGACACCATGTCTCAACCACACTAGGGTGGACATTTTGAAAATGGAATTCGAAAATCTCCTTTTGAACTCCCATCCTGGTAAACTCTCTTTGCAAAGGTTTTTTCTAAGCACTATTTGCCTGACAGTCAAGACTGAAATTTAGGAATCATCTCCTTTTCACTCCCACTGAAATGGGGTGGGGGAGGGACAGAGCTAAGCCAGCAGCAGCCTCAGCTCTCACTGTTGGTCTCTCCCCAGGTGTTCTTTCACTGTGTAAATGTGCACTGTGAAACCAAACAGTTCTTTTAAAACAGTCAAAATTCATTATGAAAAGCAAAAGATAAATCCCCTCCACCAGATCTCAATCACCGAACTCAGTTCCCACCAAAGTCTTGAACCATGGGTCAACTTTAACCTAAAAAAGAAACCAAAGTTCCATCTGCAGGAAATTCAAGCTCAGTCTATTTTCTCCAAGTCTTTTTCTTTAGCATACACATACCCAGAATTCAACTTTGCAGATCTCTGGTCTGTTCTCTTTAGCAAAATACAGTTTTCATGAATTTCTTCAGTAGACTTTTCTCTTATGAGGAATCCAAGTCTTCTTTTTAACTCCATATGTCTTCTGTGGCACCCTGCAGTTTTTTTTTTTTTCCAAGATGCAAATCTGCATCTCCATGCACTTCTTACAAAAGGGCATGGCAGAGGTCTCAGTCTCCTTCCTCCTTCAGCCCCACAGACAAGGACCCAGCTGGGTTCTCTCAGCTCAGCTACACCCTTCCTTTTTCCTCCTTCCACTGGGTCTGTCCCTCCCAGGGATGGTTTTTCAGGGTCCCAAAGATCATGTTTAGGCATCTCCTCCCAGATTCCACTCACAGTGCTCCCAAGCATTTTTCACAGAAATTCATGTTCGAAATCATTCCACACCCTGTCATAACATCCAATAAATCACCAAGTTTTAGGAATTCATCCCCCAAAGGTCTTGAATCTGTTCATATGCTATCATATTTGTATTATACATCCAAGCCCAAGCCACTGTCAATGGATTTCTTCAAGAGATCCCCAGATGAGAATCAATATAGTCAAAATTACTATTCTACCAAAAGAAATATATAACTAATATAAGTCCCACTAAAATACCAACAATATTCTTCAAAGAAATTGAACAAAAATATCAAAATTTATATGGAATCACAAAAGGCCTCAAACAGCTAAAGCAATCCTCGAAAAAAAATCCTAAAAAGTGACAGTAATTTAAACAATATTATATTGAAATAAAAATATACATATGGATCAATCACAAGTCCAGAAATAAACCCAACATATACATCAATACTCAATTCTTGAGGAAGGAGTGACAACCAGCTATAAAATCAGAAGAGTCTCTTTACAAATAGTTCTGGTAAAATGGATACCACATGTAAAAGATGAAGCTGTGTTACTCATGCCAGGAACAAAAATGGATTCAAAACATATAAGATAATCAACCGTAAAATACGTAAAAGAAAACATTGGTAATAGGTTTCATGATGTCAATGATAGATATTTTTGGATCTTCAACCCCTAAGAAAGACAAAGGATGGGCCAAAGTCACACAGTTGGTGGGAATATAAGCTGGTACAGTCCATTTGGAAAAGTGGATTTATGAAAATTAAAATGTCATTATCAACGCAAACCTCTATGTTCCTCAGTGTTTATTGCAGAATTATTTACATTGACTGCAATAGCTGGGACCCAGAACCCACTGATAGAGAACTGGATTAAGAGGATCTAGTATCCACAAGTGGAATACTATTCAACCATAGTGAAGGATAAAATATTGTCATTCATAGCAAAATGGAGGACATTCAAGGGATTTATGTTTAGTAAAGCAAGTCAGATTTTAAAGACAGCAGATATTTCTATAATGAAGATTTGGCTTTAAAAAGGCTTATAAAAACTAGCAGCCACTAATAAAGTGAGGCTTCTCTGGACTCACAGGGAGGGAGAAAAGGTCAAAGGTCTGAGAGACATGAAAGTAGAAAATAAGAAACAAAATGGTTAAAAGTGAAAAAAATGTCAGTGAGCAAGATAAAAAGTGGGCCAGTTTATGTATATTATTTCTGGGGCCTCAGTTAGTCTTGTTTGTCTTCTTGCTGTGTGACTTTGAATCACCTGCTGCTCAACTGGGTTTAAGTTCAGAATTGAAAGTTATGACTAAAGATCCTTCTGCAAAGTGTTATTCTTGTTCTTTTTTCTAAAAGTTGTGTAAATATTTTGGAGACCAAGTGTGAGGTAAAGACTTTGCATAAGATTGAAAATGTACTCATGGGAACTGAAATGTTAATTTCTCTTTTCAGTTCCAAGAGCCCAGAAAAATGCAGATGGGCAGTAAAAGGAAAGATGAAAAGCTCTGGGTGGATCACAGGAGAGTGCGAACAAACTTAACAGTTCTGAACCTTGTGCTTAAAATGGTTATGCGATACATTTTATGTTGTGCAAAAAAAAAAAAAAAAGGGAGCGCAATCCCCCAAATTGAGCACTCTTGTCAGAAATAAACCAGCCTGATAAATGCATTCAAACCAACATGACAGGACACAACAGCTTCTCTTATCTCTTTAAATTTGCTCTTTAAAAGAGGACCAGGTACTGCTTTACCTGAACAACATGGAGCTCAGGGCTAATCTTGGCATTTGGTCAATTTCATCAAATTGATCCAGTGTTTTCTTTGCATTTCTTTCCATCTGACTCCCCCTGCCCTGGCCCCCAATTTTCCTGCTTTGAGACAGTGCCCAGCTCTGAGTGCCCCAGGCAAGGTTCTTGGCAGGAGCAAGGCCAGGCTGTGCTCTGTGCCCACCACCTACAAGCTTGCCTCTGTCAGCCAAGAGTGTCCCAACACAGGCTAGACTCCACACCCAAGGGGAGGGAGCACACACCGAGCTGGCACCTGGTCAAGGTGAAAAGAGGGTTCAGGATCCTTGGCCCCCAGATTTGAGTGGTTTAGGCAACTCTCATTGAGGAAGCCACTGGCAAAGTGACAGCTGTGTCTTCAGGCATCTGCTGCCCACACAGCCTCCCCAACCCCTCCCCCCCATCTTCGTGCCCTTCTGAGTACATTGAATCAGCAGTCAGGGACTCAGCGTCTGCTTTCAGGCCTCAGGCTGCTTGGTGAGTGTGTTTACGATTGACTCACTGTCCTTAAACCAGGGACACTGTCTAGATCCGCATTCTTTCTCTGCTGCTGCTTAATCAGTCACCACAAACTTGGTAGCTTAAAACAGCACACATTAATGATCTCCGACTCTGTGGACTAGGAGTGCAGGCCAGGCTCGGCCAGCTCTCCTGCAGATGCCTTGTACAGCAGGAGTCAGGGGATGAGTGGTGGTCTCAGCTGAAGACTTCCCTGGGGTAAGGCAGAGCTCAACACCTTGAGGGCTGCAGGGCTAGAACTGAAGCTGGGACCCTAATATGGGCAGTACTGAAATTTAGGCATTGCATTAGCTGTGACTGGAAAACACAGAGGTAAAAGAGGCCTTTTACCAGAAGGGTACTTTTGCTTTGTTGCAAACCCCAGGTGTGGACCTGGAGGAGAGAATATATCACCTGGAGGGTGTGTAGGGGGAAATTGGAGCCTTTGGCTTTTAGGAGAAAAAGAGAAAGATAAAAAGGCAAGGAGCAGGGACTAGACAGGTGGGGAGAGGAGATGAGAATGGTGGACTTAGAGGATAGACCCATGTGTCCTGGCCGGGGGAAACCCCCTAAGGAGTGAGCTGGAGGTGGCAAGGAGCCATGGTAACTGGTAGAAGAGTGGCTGGTGTGGAGAGTGTTGCACCGCACCAGGGTAGCCTGGAAAGCTGGTACCTGGAGATGGCTAGGGATTTGGAAGCTGATTTGTGCATGAGCATTTGAAGAAGTTTGAAGCAACTTGGAGAAGTGGAGCAGCTCAGAACACTGGAGAGAGAGGAAGCAAAGAGAACACTATGGAGAAAGACTGGAACTTTGCAGAGTGCCTGCCTCAGGTTTGGAGGGGTAATGGGACACCATCATGGACATGCATCTTTGGGACCTTTGGGACTGAGAATGGTCACTGGGGTGAAATGACTGGCCTCTGTGGCTTTAAGGACTTTTTGTTTTCCCTGTTAATATTCCTTTGTAAATAAAATTCCTTGTTAAACTGCATTCTGAGTGGTAGCTGTTATGCACGGGTGAAGCAGATCTGTGGTGTGTTGGTTAGAGGCTTTTGTCCCTTTCGACCAGTTTCAGAACCTCAGTTCCAGGCTCCTGGTGACCAGGCTGCCCTCATCTCCTGGTGACGTGGACCTCTCCAGGATGCAGTGCGTGTCACCCACGCATGTGAGCAGAGAAAGAAACAGCTGCAAACAAGAGAAAAGTGAATCTTTTATAAATAATTGCTGTAAGAAAGACACAAGCTGTTGGTCAAAGCTAATCACCGGAGAAGTTCCAGTTTTATTGGGTTTGGAGCTCACTTATTTAGAGAGGTGTTAAGGGAAGTGCGATGTGGCTATGGCTGATTGGGTGAGGTATTGGTGCCTGAGGGAAGAAACAGGTGAGTACCGGAAAAGAAGGCCGGTGGGGGCCATGTTGGACAGCAACCTTATATTCCTCCTTTTTTGTTTTGGGATGGCAAGGGGAGAGATTCTTTCCCTGGCTGCTTTCTGCTGAGAGGGGGCACTACAAATGGAAGAGGGTGCTGGGAGGAAGGTGGTTGCTAATCCCCAGAAGAGGGCGGCAAAAGAGAAGATTTGTGTAGGGGAGTGGTGTAGAAAGGCACCCTGGAACCACAGGTACCGAACGATTTTGAACCATTCGGAGGTACAACGCGGGGGCAGCACCAGCCAGGATTCATGCTGAAGGGCTGTGAGGAAGGTGCTCTAGGCTGTCTTGACTGAGTTGTCAGTAGGAGATTCCGGCTCCATCAGTGGCTAGAAGCTGGTAATTTCTGAGGAGAAGCTGGTTAAAAGTTTGGTTAGCGAGTCTTCCCAATTGGGACTGAATGAATTTTATGAGGCAGGGGAGAAAAAGGCAAGCGATAAAGACAACAATGAGGGGGCTAAGAAGAGGCCAGACCCAGTTGCCAGAGAGGATGGCCACCAAGGGGAAACAGGGCGTGGGCCTGGCTTTTGTGAAGTTCAAAGGCCAAGTTGTTGAGCTTAACAATGTTTCATTCCACTATACCCAATTTGTTAAGATAGTAACACCACTCTTCCCAAAGGAAGAGACACGTTTCCCCTTTTTCAGCTGTGGTTCTGGAGGGTGACTTGGGCAAGCAACGTGACCTGTTTTTGAAGGGAGGCTAAGGATTCAGCTGTAGAGCTAAGGGTGCTCTCTAATCTGGAATTGATGTCATCAATGGCCCAGAGGGCGTGCTTAAGAGCTCCACTCGCCATGCCGGTGCTGGCGATGGTGAAGGTCAGGGAGATACCCAGAAGAACAGGAAGAAACGCGGCCCGCCTGTAGCAGTGCAGGGCAGACAGAAGCTGCTGAATCTCTGCACTGCTGTAGAGCGTTTGCTGGGGAACAATGGTGACGACCAGGCAAGGGGCCGTGTTGTTGGGCAACAAGACACGGGTAACCGTACCATTGTACCAGAAGAAATGCCCGGGCTGTGCGTGAGCGATGTCAGGAAAGGTGAGGTTATACGAGCAGTTGGCTGTTGCAAACGAGAGGTTGGCGAGAACGCAAGCCCAGGGGATGAGCGGAGAGTTGTTTTCCTCAGGTTCCCACAGGGGACGTTGGTTAAGGGGTCTACTGGGGAAGAGGGGGTGTGAGAGGTTATAGGTTAGGGAGACACAGGCAGGGACACAGCCAGTAGGGGCAAGAGAGGCACATAAGAAACAGTTGGCTAGAGCAGTGGTTGGAGAGGTGGCGTTGGTGTCCCTGATGATTTGAGACCAGGTATAGAGGGAGCTGTCCTGTGGAGAGGGAGACTTGGGCTTCCCCTGGAGGGTAGAGAAGATGATGTGTTCAGAAGTCTGGATGTTGTTGGAGACATGGGAGACCTGGGTGCCAAGGGAGACATACTCCCTGAAGACAACTCCCCGCAAGGGGTGGATGAGTAAGAATTACAGTAAAACTTTGCGATGACCCCGGAAGCCCAAAGGGGATTCCAGGGATCTGGAATGGTGAGGCTGTAGGAGCCGTTTTTCGGATGGAACCGAAAAGACCCCATGTTGACTTGGCCCAGGAATGCATCATGGATTCTGCATGCCCAGTGTGGGCACCCCCCATAGGTGTCAGGTCATTTCTTACACAGTAAGGTTTTGATTGATCATGGAGAAAACAAAGCTAAGGGTGGGTGGCCTGGGACAGGAAGTTGGTGGAGGGAGGGAAAATGATAGTGACCACTTGAGAGCAACCACTGAAGGGATAATTGGACGTGGCTGCAAGATCAGTGGTTTTGGTGTTGTCCAGGGTATAAATCTGGCGAATCTTGAACCCCCACAGGAGGCAGAGGCAGAGGCGAGGATTAGATGAAGAGATAGGAGAAGGCGAGAGTGGAAGTCAGGGGCGCCATCCTGTGGGAGGCGTTGGAGGCAAAGGACGAGAGGGTTTATTGGGAGTGGGGGAGCAGAATATTAGGGGGAGGAGTTGGAAGACTCTTTCGTGTTGTCTCTGGGGTGGTGATCCTCAGCCAGGGAGGAGACAGGCTTTAGCCTGGAAATAGGAATCCAAGGGGTGTGATGGTTGTGGGGGAGATGGAGCTTGGCCACCGTGGGGTGCAAAGAACAACCTCTGCAGGGCCCTCCCATATTGGCTTGAGAGGATCACGGTCTCCTGGTGGGCAGTAGTAAACAACCTGTCCAGGGAATACGGAGGAAGGATTTTGGAAGAGAGCAGGCTCAGGAAGGAGCCAGTTCTGGTATTTCAAGAGTTCACAGAGGAGGTGGAACAAGGATGGGGAGGGCCTACTTCTCGGGCAGCTGCCAAGGAGCGGGCGACAGTCCCAGAGGAAGGAGGGGACAGCCGTACATGACCTCAAAAGGGGAGAGGAGGGAAGGCTTCTTGGGTAGGAAACGCAGGCAGATGAGGGCCAGGGGAAGGACCTTGGTCCAATCTAGGCTAAGTTCCATGGTGAGTTTGGGCAACATGTCTTTGAGGGACCTGTTTGTTCATTCAACCCTCCTGGAGGCCTGGAGGCAATATCGACAGTGGAAGTGCTGGGGAATGGACAGAGCCTGAGAGAGATTTGGGTGACCTGAAAAGTGAATTGGGGACCATTGTCAGACTGAATGGAGGACAGGAAGCCAAACTAGGGAATAATACGCATGAGGAAGAGGTCTGTCACGGTACAGGCTCGTTTATTAGAGGTGGGGAAAGCCTCAACCCACCCGGAGAGAACATGTCAACCAGCACCAGGAGAAAGAGTGTTTGACCCAGGGTATGTTGGTGAAGTCAACCTGCCAATCTGCCACAGGAACATGGCCCGAGCCTGGTGAGCAGGGAATGGTTTTGGCCATAAGAGGGTGAATTAGGGTTGGTGCATTGGCAGACCTGGAGGTTGCTGAGAGGGAGCGTAAAAAGGTGTCATCGTCTGGAGTTATAGAGAAGAAGATTGGAGGAAGACCTGTAGGCTCTGAGGACTGGAGAGGAGAAGGGAGTGAAGGAAGTGGAAGAGTTGGTGGCATGTGTCCTGGGAGTTGTTTTCCCGAGGATCAGACGAGACAAGTGGAAGGATCTGGGAAGTCTTAGAGAGAAGGGCAGTGGACTGGACAGCCTGGTTCGCCCAGGAGTTGCCCACTGTGAGTGGGGAGGAGTTGGACTGGTGGGACTTAGAGCGGACAACCCCTAAATTTGTAGGCAGTCTCAAGGTGTTTAAAAGGCCAGTGATGAGGTCGGAGTTGGTAATGGAGATACCTTTGGTGGTGAGGAGGCCATGCTCTTTCCAAATGGCTGCGTGGGACAGGAGGGTATGGAAGACATAGTTGGAGTCAGTGTAGAGAGTGAGGGATTTGCCAGTCGTGAGCTGGCAGGCCCTAGTGGCAGCTCTCAATTTGGCCTGTTGGTTGGTGGTGTCGGGAGGGAGGCCCTGGGCCTCGATGATGGGAGAAAAGGAGACAATCGCGTACTCTGACACCTGGACACCCTCTAGCACAAACGAGCTGCCATCAGTGAACCAAGTGAGGTCAGAGTTGGGCAGAGGGCCTTCAGGAATGGTGGCAGAGCAAGGGAGGACCGCCTCAGGGGCCTCCAAACAGTCATGAGTGGGGGTGGACGGACCATTGACAGGAAGTAGCAAAGCAGGATTTAAAGGGGAGCAGGCCTGAAGTGAAACGGTAGGGTTTTTGAGGAAGGAAACCAGAGGGCAAGTACCCTGGCAGGCGGCAGGGACTGTAGCCTTTTGTAGGTAAGGGGATCATTTAGCTGATGAGGGGAGAGCAAAGTGAGGGGAGACCCAAAGGTGAGCTTCTGGGCCTCCTTGTGAAGGAGGTAGCAGGCGGCTAGATCGCGCAGGCAGGGAGCCCACCCCCCCCGACAGTGGGGTCTAGTTGCTTGGACAGGTAGGTGATGGGAGCGAAGGATGGGCCAACATTTTGCCCGAGAACCCTGAGGGCTTGACCACCCTTGTTGTGGACAAAGAGTAATAAAGGCTTGGAAAAGTCTGGCAAATGTAGGGCACTCAGTGAGGGCTCGCTGCAGTATAAGAAACGGTCTGTGTTCCCCCCCCCGCCCCGCAGGGGACAGTAGGGGGTCACTCATGGAGCCTTTGGCAAGGTCATAAAGGGGAGGAGCCCAGAAGTGAGAAATTAGGGATCAAGGCCCGGAAGTACCCAGCGGGGCCCAGAAAGGACAAGACCTGAGCCTTGGTCTTGGGCATGGGGAGGGAGCTAATGAGTTTTTTCCGATCGATGGTGATGGACTTGAGCTGGTGAGAAATGGAGGAGCTGAGATAGGTCACAGTAGGGGAAGACAGTTGAACTTTGTGAGAAAAGGCCCAATAGCTCCTAATGCCTAGGTAGCTAAGAAGGGATACGGTATCCTGTTGGGAGACGTCCAGAGAAGGGCTGCAAAGAAGATGGTCATCAACATATTGGAAGAGGGTAGAGTCAGAGCAGGCCTGATGGAAGTCTGTCAGATCAGAGGCAAGGATCAGCCAAAGAGGTGGGGGCTATCGTGGAAACCCCGGGGAAGGACCATCCAGGTGAGTTGTTGTGAGTGGTGGGTGAGCAGGTCAGTCCAAATAAAGAGTAAGGCACCAAGGGAATGGAGAAAAAGTCATCCTTGAAGTCGATAACTGGAAAGTGGGTGCTGAGGCGGGAATTTGTGCGAGGAGTGTGTAGGGGCAGGGAACTAGGGGGTGGATGGGAATAACCGACGAGTTTATGAGATGGAGGTTATAAACAAGGCAGTAGGATCTGTTGGGCTTTTTGACAGCCAAGATGGGAGTGTTAAATGGGGAGTGGGCTGGTTAAAGGTACCCCTTGGATAAGAGATCTCGCACAATGGGTTGCAGACCCAGGAGGGCAGTGGTGGATAGGGGAGACTGGGATTGGTTAGGGAAGGTAGAGTTTTTGAGGTGCATATGGACGGGAGCACATGTGATGGTGGCAGGCGTGTGGATGTCCCAGACAAGGGGGTTGACCAGGTGGGGTGAAAGAGGATATTATTGCTGTAGGGTGAGGCATACAGAGGCAAGATTGGTAGGGTTGGAGTGGTTGAGGGAAAGGGCTGGGTTTTCATCCATGATTGCTAAGATAAGGTGGGGCATGGGTGAGTACGGGGGAGAGATAGACAGTGGCTTTAAGGAGAGAGAATGTCCCTGCCCAGAAGGGGAACAGGACACTGGCATGACAAGGAAGGAATGGGAGAAAGGAAAGTTGTCAATGGGCAAGAGAGAGAAGGAGTCCTCATGGGAAGAATGGTTTTCCCTCCTACCCTGACAAAGGGAGAAGCAGAAGGCAGCGTGGGACCCCAGAACTCCCTCAAGACTGAAAAGGTGGCCTCGGTGTCGAGAAAGAAACTGACACCCCACCCATCTACCTGAAGTGACACCCCTGGGTTCCTGGCGGTTGATGACCACGGCCGGGAGGAGTGCCCAGGGCCCCATCAGTCAGTTTGTGTGAGGGCAAGGACTGGGGCGGTTGGAGAGAGCCACCAGGTAGACTGGTGTCAACCCGCAGGGGCTCCCTCAAGGGCCTGGGCGAGCATCTGGAATTGGTTACTCTGAGCTTTCTCCAACCGCTGATACGTGCGGTGCTGGCCTCCTCACCACGGTTATGCTACACCTTAAAGGCAGTGGCCAGCATTTCGGTCCGTGGGACTGCAGGGCCCTGTTCTAGCTCTTTTAACTTGTCCCTGGTGTCGGGGTAGCTTTGGGAAAGAAAGTAGGTCATGAGGATGTGTTGACCAAGAGCAGGTAGATGTCATGGTGGGTGAGGACCCCAGACGTCAGTGGTAAAGGAACCCAGTCTTTTCTAGCTGGCTGAGATTGGTCATGGAGAAGGGGACATGGAATCGCATGACTCCCTCTGCTCCTGCAACTTTGCGGAGGGGGGCCATGATTTGAGAGGGGGCCTCCTGGGAACAGGAGTGAGTCATGGGAGGGCTAAACGGGAGGAGGAGGGTGAGAGTGGACTAGAACCAGTGATGGTAGAGGGTGATGGTGAGGAGGATGTGGAGAGCTCGCGAAGGTAAGCAGGACGTTGGTCTGCTGGGATGAAGGTAGGGTTGGGAGTGGGGGAGGGAGGAGGTTTACATGCCAGGAGAACCTGTTGAGGACTGCAGGAAGAATACAGATCAGGTCGAGACCAGAGATAACTAAAGGCCTTGATGTAGGGAATCTCCTTCCACCTTCTTGAGCGCTGGCAATAGTTGTGAAGATCACAAAGGATCTGAGGATTCGGTGACCCTTCTGGGGGCCAACGTGTGTGGCTATCTAGAGGATAGAAGGGCCAATCTTGGGTGCAAAATTTGGTCAGTAACTCGGGTTTGATATCGGGAATGAGGGAGAGATTGGTGGAGAATGACAAGGAGACACTTCAGGGGGGAGTCGCTGGGGAGAGAAGGAGCCGCCCCCATAGTGGAGAAAAGAATGTGTTGAGGCTGAGAGAAAAAAAGGCGGTGAAAAGAAGAAATCTCCGAACCGGACTGTGGTGAACGAGTGTCTCAGGTGTCCCCGGAGATACACCAATTGTTCACAAGGCTCGGGAGAGCCGGGATGGAGAAAGTTGATGGGCCGTCACCCCAAGACTTTTCTCCGTGGAGAAGGACCGGGTAGTCCTCTAATTGGGGTCGTGGAGAACCTAGTGCTAGGTTTTGGTGGAGGAGGAGGCGGAAAGTGTAATGGAAATGGGAAAGGGAGAAGGTAGAGGATAAAGGAAGGAGGGGAGTCTGTTCTCCCCTGAGCGACTACAAGAGGGAGAGAGGATCAGTGGCAAAACAGGGCCTGGAGGAGGCTTGTGGAAGTCCGCCAGGCCATGAAGGCCGAAGTGGGGTGAGGTCTTACCTCATACCCGGCATCAGGGAGCTGCGGGACCATGAAGGTCAGGCTCCCTGCAATAGCCGGGTGGAGGTTTGCAGCCTCTTGGGGGATACTCACCGGGTCGGTGATGGTGGGTGGAGGGTAGCCAGCGTTCAAGAAGTTGGACGAGGGTGAGAGCATTGACCAGGTGGGTGGAGGGGGGTCCTCCGTGAGCAGTAACCCCTCCCGAGTTTCGGCAGCAATGTAAGAAAGACAGGAGCCATTGGTCAAAGCTAATCACCGGAGAAGTTCCGGGTTTATTGCCTTTGGAGCTCACTTATATAGAGAGGTGTTGATGGGCGTGTTTTATGCAGATGTGGCTATGGCTGATTGGGTGAGGTGCTGGCGCCGGCGGGAAGAAACAGGGGTGATACCGGAAAAGGAGGCGGGTGGGGCCATGTGTGACAGCAACCTTATAATCACCACCCTCTTTGCCTTTGCTGTATTCTTCAGGTGGCCCTGCCCATCCTGCAAAGGAGAGGATTACCCAGAGGTGTGGACCCAGGAGGCGGGGTCTCTGCTGGCCTGCTCAGAGGCTGCCTGCCACAAAGAAGCTGGTGAGGTCTCCAGGCCTTGACTGAGCAGTTCTGTCCCTGGAGTTGCTGCTCCAGCCTGGCTCTGGAAGCTCTGGAACTCAACATCGGTCACCTGAAGGCACCCCTGCTCCCCGCTTGTTCAGAGCTCTCTGAGGACAGAGCCTAAGCCTCTTGCTCTCCACAACTGTCCCTAGGATGGTGCTAATGACCCGGGTACTGAACACCGCCTGCCTGGTGATTGAGAAGAGGGGGCCTGAGGTGGGAGCAGCTCCTACCAATGCCCAGCTCCACCTGTGCGGGAGCTGCTGGTGCCATCACAGACCCTGCCGGCCGCCCTCTGGATGCTTCCTGGAAACGCATTTCCAGGAAACTTGACTGTTCACCTGATTCCTACTTCCAGTACTTTCTAAACTGCTCCCTCAAGTTTCCTGTGCTGATGCCGACAGGGTTTCAGGTTTTGCTTTTCAGCTTAAAATCTTAATGCCTGTCCCTGCGCGTTGCCCTGCCCCACCCCTCACTCCACAAGCAGGGCGCCCCAGCTCCTCAGCACCAAGCAGTGCTGCGACTTGGGGTCACACAGGTGCTCCTTGGGATTCTGATTTCTCAGAACCAGAATCAGGCTGGGTGTGGCCTGCGGGGTACTGATGTGTGACTGGCTCCCTTGTGCTCCCGCAGTGACTGCTTTCCTCTAGGATCACCTGGCTGTCCTGGTCCTGAGTCCAGGCTGTAGCACAGCAAGCACCCAGCTAACGAAAGGCCGTTGGGTGGGGGCTCGCTAACTGCTGGGGAGAGGTCCCTGTTTTGGTGGCAGTCTTTTCAGATGAGCGTGGGCGGCAGTGAAGGGCAACTGGTAGCCTCATCCCGTCTTGTAGAGATGAAGCCTCATTTCCCTCACATTGAACATGGCAGCAGGAAACCCCTTACCGAACCCGGAGGAGCAACCCAGAAATGACACTAAAGGCTTTCTTTATGTCTGTGCTCACAAACAAATCAGAACGCATTCGAACAGTTCGGAGTCCTTTGATTTAGAAGGTAGTTGCATTCCTGGAAAATGCAACATGCTGAAGTTATGAAAATGACTAATTTTTATATGTAAAAAACAGATTTCAGTGTGAACAGATGTTCAATGCACAAATTATGGGGTCACCTGGGAGGTGCAAGCTGACTTGTCTTTGGGGGGGCCTGCCCCCAAAGCCGCAGGACATCCAATCCTTGTCCCTCCTGCCAGATACCTGTGCTGCCTCACACTCTCTGTAATGTCCACAGATTTTCAAAAATTCCCCAAGGGCATGGCAGTGACCATGTCCGGAATCTCTTATCCAGTGCTTAACCTTAATTCTTATTTTCAGACATTTTTATTGTTGACGTGACTCTAGTGTATGATACAGTATATGGTTCAGGGGACTAGATCCACACCCCCTCAGACATGCATCACCTGTGCTCACCACCACATTGCCAGCTGCACACCCACACTCCACCATAGACTGCTGCCTTTCTTCCTACCTGCCAGCCCTCCCCCTCCCAGCCTCAGGTGTGCAGTCATTTTTCTAGGTCTTCTTTTGCTGTGATGAGCATTAGGGTGCAGGTATCCCCCGAGGTTAGTGTGTTTGCATCCTTTGGATAAAAACCCAGGAGTGGCCTTGCTGGTTTATTTTTAACATTTTGAGAAACTTCCGCATTACTTTCCATAGGGGCTGGGCCAGTCTGTAGTCCCACTAACAGCTACAAGTGCTCTTTCCCTCGCCTTAGATGCTTGTTTAAGAATGAAAGCACTAGATTAGAGAGTTAGTGCCTGTGTCACTGATTAGAAAACAAGTGTCAGAATGTCCTCTGCTGTGCTTCTTCACCTGTCCTCGTGATCACCAGGCCTCTACATTCTTGTCTGTCTGATGGGAGTCACATGCCTTTGATTCTGTTTCTTAGTGTCCCACATGACTAACTATTTTTTATACTTTTATGGGTCTCTCATGTTTTCTCTTCTGCGAAGCTGACTGTTAATGTCACTTGCTCTTGTTTTCTTGTTTATTTGTAAGGGTTCTTTATTTTCACTTGATACTAACCCTTTGTCAATGTATACATCTTCTCTCCCAAATTGGTGACTTTGTGTTTTCATCTGTTTTATGGCATCTTTTTGATTTTTACATTTTAAGTATCAATACAATTGCAATAATCTTATAATTTATCCTTGAAAAGGCTCATCCAGTGGATTCAGTGAGCACTCTATTTGTCCATATTTCTGTCTTAGTAAAACATCGTTACTGTCCCATCCACCTCCCCCACATATGCATTTTGTACTTTTTATCTCTCTGAGACTGATTTCCATTACATCCTCAAAATAGCTGCTGTTACAATGAGATCCTGCTGTTGCTACTGTCCTGAGTGTTAATTTAACAGCTGCCCTTGGTGAATGTGGGATTGAAGTGCTTAATAGCAGAGCTGCCTGTGACTCCAGATACCCTGTGGAGAAGCAGAGTTCTTTTGGAGGACTCCAGAGTTAATGGAATGCTCAGAATCATCTAGCAAGTCTGATGTGGGTTCTAGAGAAGGCAATGAGGCTGTAATGCCACTGTCTCCAGTGTAAATGGGAAATATCAGAAATCGAGAGAGACCTTTGCATCTTGGTTTCACCTCCCACTCCTTGCCCCCCTGGCACTGTAATGAAGTTCCGACTGAAAGAGTGGCCTCATTCCATGAGTGGGTAAGGGAATTTTTGAAACTGAAGTCTAACAATGCTAGTGCGAAGACAGGTTCTGCAGTTTCCCTCTTGAGCTTTATTTCTTGATGAATAAAGTTGGCCTACAGGGGGGCAGCTGTGTCTTCTGTGGAAAACCAGGTCTAATCTCTTCTACAGGTGCTGAAATACCTCAGAAGGTGACCATTCCCAAAAGCACCCTGGCCACTTGGTGTCCAGTCACCCCAGAGCTGAGGGTTGGAGCCCACCAGAGCTGGCAGGAGCAGATTTTAGTATCTTTGACCCAGTCCTCTTGATGGGTTCTGGCCAAGTCTTTAGAGCAAGGATAATTAGGTGGATGTGGACTTGCTTAATGCATTTTCCAATATGTCCAGTAGTTCTTCTTTTCTGTCTTAATGACAGAAGGTGGCCTCCTACTAGTAATGGTTTGAGAATGTAGCTTAACATCTAAGCTAAATTCCAAGTGAACCAGTTTGTGACCAGATGCCCACAGCATTCAGAGGCAAAGGACTTGGCAACTTTATTCGGGCTGAAGTGTTCAGGCCTCAGTCCACCACCTGTGGACATTCTCCCTTCCCCCAACCCCAGTGAAGATGGCTTCAGCCTTGGCTATCTAGAGCCCACAGACCCACAAGCCTGTGCTGACATGAGTGTAGGCTGGGCTCTTTCTCCCTTTTATATCTGGCTCTAGGATTCTAAGTAGACCAATCAGGTGTGAGCTAAATGGACCAATCATGTTCAAGCTAACTTAATTAATTATTTGGATGGAAAATGGAAAATGAGCTGATTGATGCCAAAAACTCCAGTCAGACGCTTAGGATTGAAAAGAGCCCAATCAAGTTTGTAGAGTGGGGAGTCTGAGGGGAATAAGACAGAGCATGAACCTACTTGATTCATTCTATACCTGGTCTCTGAAGAGAGAAGGATTCGTTAGACCATCTCTAAAGAAAATGGAGTCAGCAGCTAGCCTTTGAGGAAGAAGCATTTATTAGACCTACTTCAAAGAATAAGGAATCAGCACATGGTCTCTGATAACAAACAAGCATTGAGCAATTGATCTTCATGGGATTTAGCAGACCTCCCTAGACCTCTAGGCATCTTCTAGACCTCCAGACCTCTGCAGACCTTCACAGAGATGCGGCCACTGCACCTGGTCCAGTCCAGCCTCTGACCTCAGGGCAAGGAGCACCACTGGACATGGCCCAGTGGCTCAAAGAACTGACCACAACCTCTGGTTCTCTGGCACCATCTCCTGGTGATGCTGAGTCCATCGTTGTCTGGTCTGGTGTCCTGCCCCACTTTCAGTGGCTGCTGTGGGCTATTGCAGTGACTTCTCATCTTCCATGAGCAGCTTTTGTTTGGAACTATATGCAGGGTGAGACAGCCAGCCCCCTGTGGTCTTAGAAACTCTTTGTTTCTCCTGTTCATTAAATAGACCCTATTGTTATGTTCCCTGAGTCTGAGTGGTCTTGCAGTTGTGTGTGTGAGAGCCCATTGACCATGGCCTGCCCCCATGGTGGCATTGTCCCTTCATACTGCCCTGGCACTATGTGAGCATGCTTTCAGGCTTCAGTAGTGTCTCAGGGGCTCTAGAACAGGAGCATTTTCAAGTAGATCTGACCCAGTTGGCCAGCAGTTTCCACTGTTGTGCTTCCTTCTGGACATGAAATAATCATCTTGCATCCCAGCACCCAGCTCTGGGCTTTGAAGCTGGGGCAGTGTGTCCAGCAGGTCTGTGTCAGGCTCTAAAGAATGAGCTGATAACAACTGCCCCCTCTAAAACCAAACCAAAACAGAATAAAAACAGAAAACCTCAAAACCCTTTGGAAAGCTGCTAATCAGAGAAATGGTGAAGAAGAGAAATGCTTGTTTTATTGCAGTTGGTTTCTGCAGGACCAGGGAGACTGTGAAAGACGAAAGCACCAGAGGCTTTGTGGTTAGCATGAAAGGCAGCATCTGGCAGAGGAAATGCTCTCTGATAGGACATGGGTGCAAATGCTTCTTGACAATTCTAATCAAGGAGCATTCTCGTTAGCATTCAAGATGGCTTGGATGATAAATTATATGAATAATTTTGGTTCTTTGTCAGGACTTGGATAATATCTCCCCATGACACATCTGGAGCTGTGCATACTTAATTACTGACTAGATAACAGACAGGAGGCATGAAGCGCAGGCACAGCCTTGTGCTGAAGAACTGACACACACAATCGGTGGGCTGTGTGCAAGAGGAACAAATGGGCATGCAAGCTTCTCAGCCAGGGCCCTCCTGGGACCTCCGGGAGACCAAGGACCCAGCCTGTCACTCTTAACCTGGAGGTTCTGATGTGAGCAGGATGAATGCAGAGTCTGGTCCCTACAGCAGCCCCAGGCTTTCGCCAGGCTCCCTTCAGACCAAACTTCAGGCTCCCCAAACTCAGGCTCCCCAAACTCAGACCATCAGTACAGGAGGACTACAATGTACAGACTTCCCGACAGTATATCCTCAAGATCACATGTGAGGTGCAGATGCAAAAATAGTATTTAGAAAGCTAATTTCCTGAAAACTCTACATCTTGGGAATAAACCTCATTTGGTGGAGGGGGTGGGGTCTGTTGTGTACCTTATAGCTTGTCATTTGAAAAGCCAGTGCGTGATGATATTCTTGTCCTAATAAATTTAGTCACCATCCCTGATTCTTTTGATTCTGCTCTGTTCTCATCTCTCTGTCAGGTTAGTATTTTTCTCCACTTAGTTTCCTATTCCTTTTTTGCTGTTTATCTTGACAGCAACTGTGTGCATTAGCTTCATCCATGAAAAATGATTGAATTGGAGCTCAGAGAGTTGGATGGTCGCACAGCAGACCTAGGCCTTGATTGCTAGTTTCCCCAGTCTCTCAATGGGTTCATTTAGCCTTTATAGCCTTCTAGGTTTTTTAAGGTGCTACCCTAATCAGCTCCAGTGCCAAAAGCCACCCCAGGCTCACCAAGTCTATTTCTGACAGGTTGTACTTGGCTGAGTGTGATGGTCATTGAGAGTGAGCATGTATGCACAGACACACACAGCTGCCCTGAGAACCCTGAGAACACAGGATCACATGTTTCCTAAAGTTTCTGAGCACCGCTGGTGTGCAATATGCCTGCATGTTGCAGGCAGCCGTGACTTTCAAGGGCTGGTGTGTGAGGTGCAGGGGTGGATATTGGGCTACCTCAGGTGATGGTGGCAGCTTCCATGTCCCAGCAGATCTGCCTCTCACACCTTTTTCTCCAGGAAAGGGGCAGGACTAGCCTGTATCACAGCCCTGCTCAGAGCTCTGGGAGCCACTGTACCCTGTCAAAGGGTCACACCCTGGATGCCCTGAGGTTGTCAGAATCAGTGCCCTTCCATGAGTGTTGACCATGAACAAGGCTGTGTGTGTGTGTGTGTGTGTGTGTGTGCGCAGGGATGGGGAGAGAAGAGAATGAGAGAAAGGGAAGCCTAGCTTGGTGATGCTTGTTAATGACTGATGTGCAAATCTTTCTAAGAAATACTAAGTGGAAACTCAGATTGTAAAATTGAATGTGGAGTCTGTGTTCATTTCTGGGAAAAATACAATTTAAGTAAATTAGATTTAAACACTTCTTCCATGAACAGCAGATCTTCCCACTGTCCTGCAGAGTTTTGGGGGAAAGTCGACATGCGGGACTTCCCCCACTCTCCACTGTGCTCCGGATTCTGGCTGAGTCACTATACCCTTCACCTCCTGTGACATCTCTCCTCTGAACCTTCACTGACTGGACGAAAGTGCCCTTGTCCCCCACACCTGTCAGAGCAAGGCAAAGACTGACCTGCCAGAGGAGGGTCAGAAGCTGCCTGAGGCCTACAGAGTTGAGGACCCCTCTGGGTAAAGATATGCCTGGGTGGGGAAGACGCCTTATTTGGTAGAAATCAGTGAGAGCCAGGAGAAAGGGCATAGTAAGAACAATCCCGTTTTGGAGAATGTTCCCCACGACCAGTGGGAGATGGGTGTCTAGGACCGTGGAGCCCAAATCCTGTCTTTAGAGACCCTGAATGCCTCCTGGCACTTTAGCAACAACACCTAAGAGTCATAGCTCCTGCTCAGATGCTGCCTGTGGCCAGGCCTGAGCTCTCTGGGGACCAGGCAATGTGGGAGGGGTATGGTTAAAGGGAGAGGGGTCAAAATACCATTTTTAGAGCTTGGTTGAATGAAACAGGACTTGGACTCGGAGCAGAAATGGAGGTGAAGTGAGAGTGAGGCTGGAGTGTTGTAATCTGGGTGAGGAGACAGAGTGGGGAATCAGAGAGCCTTGGATCTCCAGAGCAAAAGAATAGCTGAAGAGTAGGGATGAACCACAGACTTCAGACAGGCTGCCAGGGGGAGAGAGATGGAGGACAGGTCCTCTGTGTGGTCTCTTGACATCCGGGTGTAGGTAGCAGCTTCCTGGAACCTCTGTGGGAGAGAAAGCCCGGAGTAGATGCTGGCCAGCCTATGCAGGCACCTGGCGGGATGAGCTTCTGAGCCACAGGGGCCTCTCCTTCAGCTGCAGGAGAGGACAGTGCCCCTCTGAGGATGGGGTCAGCGCTGGTGTTGGGGAAGGCAGTCAAGAGAATGTGGCCCCCTCTGGCCTGGGCGCTGGGCCTGGGCAGTTAGAACCCACTGAGTGTTTATTAGTACCTCCTTCCTTCCCCCCCCCTCTCAGAAGCTGCCCATGTGAGAGCCTGTATGCACACGCTTCAGACTTGGGGAGAAGTGTGGAAACTCTTCTTTCCTTGGGCTGCACAAAGCTCTAAGTGCCTTGTTCATAAAATTGTCGCCTGCCCCTGTGACGTGGCCTGCCTCTTCTGTGGTCCTTGTCCTCAGTGAGAAGCAAATGGAGCAGTTTCAAATTATACCCCATGGGCAACACTCCTGGGAGTTAGGGCGAGTTACAGAAGAGATGGAGCTGGGAGAGAATGGGGCTTTCAGATACACAAGGTATCCGAGGTCCCAGCTTTGGTTCCAAATGCCTGGTGCACTGTGGCTGGTTTTCTTCCGGAGAGGGAGGAAAACCTCACTTAACCCTCCGATGTTGGACCCCAGGAACAGTGCTCTGCATGGGATCCCAGGGCCTAGCTGTGTCTGACCAGTGGTCCAGGGGTGGTGGCACAGGAGGCCCTCCTCATCTACCTTTACTGTTGTCATCATGGTGCCAAGAGCTCGCCAAAGACAGCGAGGTGTGTTCTGGGCCTGACTGTCCTTGACTGTCCTGAGTCTGTGGAAACAAGCCTGGAGGAGGCGCAGCTTCGCAGCTCTTCCTACAAGGCTGTTTCCCAGCTGCTCTTTAATCGTTTCTTTTATTTATTTTTATTTTTGTTTTATTTATTTATTTGCTTTCTTTCTTTTTTTTCATTTTTAAAAAATAATTTCATGTTCTTGTAATCACTGGGGTTCAGCCCCCGCCAACCTCCTCCCTGACCGTTCCCACCCTCTCCCACCCTACCTTGTGTATTTCAATTTGGTTGTTAACTTGTTTTGACTTTTCCTTGTGGCTTTTTGTTTATTTTTCCTATGTCCCATATAATAGTGAAACCATTTGGTTTCTTTTTCTTTATTCTTTTTTAAAATTTACATATACATGTATATCTATATTTATATTACATTGTTCTATTATTGTGTACCCTGTGGCTTTCCCACTTCACTAACTTGTTAACCATCCTGATCTTTTGTGCTCTTCACCTCCCCCGCTTTCTTCCCCCTCCTCTTCTCTCCTCCATTGTTCAGTCCCATTGGTTGTTTTCATTCTTTCTTGTTTGTTTGTTTTTCCTTATATCCATCATATAAGTGAGACCATCCTGTACTTCTCTTTTTCTTTTTGACTTATTTCTACTAATATGAGTTTTTCTAGTTCTATCCATGTTGCTGCGAATGACATGTGTTTGTCTCCTTGATTGTGTCGTGTATATGTGCCACATTTTTTTTTTTTAGCCAATCATCTGTTTTGGGGCATTTGGTTAGTTTCCAAATCTTGGCAATTGTGAACAGAGCTGCAATAAACATGCGCGTACAGGTGTCTTTTTGAATTAGTGTTTTCATGTCTTCTGGGTAGATTCCCAGAGTGGGATTGCTCAGTCAAATGGTAAGTTCACTTTCAATTGTTTGAGGGTCCTCCACACAGTCTTCCATAGTGGCTGGACCAGTTTGCACTCCCACCAGCAGTGTAAGAGAGTTCCTTTTTCTCCACATCCGAGCCAACACTTGTTGTTGCCTGTTTTTTGTTGTTGTTGTTGTTGTTTTTAATATGTGCCATTCTTACTAGTGTAAGATGGTATCTCAGTGTGGTTTTAATTTGCATTTCCCTGATTATTAGTGAGGTGGAGCATTTTTTCATATACCTGTTAGCCATCTGTATCTCCTCTTTGGTGAAGTGTCTTTTTAGTTCTCCTCCCCATTTTTTGATTGGGTTTTTTGCTTTGTTTTTGTTGAGATGTAGTAGCTCTTTGTGGGTCTTTGTTATTTATTTATTTTTAAAATATTTTTAGTTTTGGATTTTGTACACTACATGATTGCATAATTGTTGATCCCCCATAGGATTACCCCACCCCACCATGCTGCCTCTGGTCTCTTTGCCTCCTTTCTCTTTGTTGTTTGTCCATGTTTAGCCCTTTAGTATTTTTTTTTAATGTCTTCATTGGTCATTCCGAATGCCTTTGGCTTGTATCCATGTTTATTGGGGGAGGAGGGCCAGTCTTGCAGCGGGGGTGGTGGCGGCCCCCGCAAAACTGGCCCACGCAGCCCTCGCAAGCGAGCGCCCCACCTTACCCACCCTCCAGAGACAGACAGGGTCGGTGCGTGCGAGGGTGGTGGCCCCGCGGGGGGGCCCCATGATGGCGGGGCTGTGGGGGGCAGCACCCTGCATTAGCTGCCCCTCTTTAATCGTTTCTGACTCCATCAAGGACACGCACACGTCGGCTCAAGGCAGATACCGGGACCCAGAGCGCTGCTGGCCACCGTGTGCCCACAGAAAGGTCATCCACTAACTTAGCCAGGTTCACAGAGCGCTCTTCATTCTCGTGAGCGCGGGAGGACGGTATAAGGTCACCAGCTCAGGCTTTGGAGCCAGGTTATCTAAGTTCAAAGCTGGCACACCGGGGCCCTGAACCATCCCAGCTGGTGATCTTGGACAGGCTGCTTCACCTTTCTGAGCCTCAGCTGTCCTCAGGCTTAAAACGGGGATTATGTGGATGAAAAAAGGGAGTGTGCACTCGAAAGTGGTTAGCTCACCCAGCCTAGCAAGGGAGGCCAAGACTGGGAATTGCTGAGTCCACAGGTTTGAGACCCGCCCAGGGAAACATAGCGAGACCTAGTCTCAAAAAATAGCTAAGTGTGGTGGCGCGCGCGCCTGTAATCCCAGCTACTTGGGAGGCTGAGGCTGGGGATTGCTTGAGTCTGTGGAACACCAGGCAACAGGAGTCTGGGGTTCCCCAGGCACAATAGGGAGACCTAGTCTCAAAAAAAAAATGAAGTGATGGACTCAAAAAGCTAATTAAATATCAGTTGCTAAGTGTTACACATGTGAGTAGATACTTTACATGCATAAGGCTATCTATGTAAAATCATCTGTTTGTTCTTGTACTGACATACACTTAAATTTTGCAACAAGCGAGGCAGCCTTAAAGGCTCCGCCTGCTTGGTGAGCACCATTTCCTTCTACTTGAAGGAAGAGTCAACCTTTGAAGATGACTGCTGACCCCACAAACACCCCAGTGTCTTCATCAGGAGTCAGGAGGTTTGCGTGTGTCAGACCTCTACTTCTGTATCACTGGCCACCTGTATGAACAGTTTGGGGACAGTTCTATGTCTGGGTTAACAGTGTTCCACGTCTAAATCTGCCTTTGATGTTAGGGTGTCCTCCTGCCACGGGAGCTGAGGTGGAGGGGTGGCTGCTCAGGCAGGACCTAAGGCCCCTCCTTCTGCGCTGGGTTTTGGGCCCTGTGGGGAGCGCAGTGGTCTTAAAGTGCTGGCTGCTCTGAGCAGCTACATGGGGAGTTTTTGGGAGCTTCCTAATGGGTGGCTAGGAAAGTGGGCCAGGCCACCCCGGCCTCCAGCTGCTGAGAGCCGCCTCTGCCGGGATAGCTGTGGTTGGGTAGGTCACCCTCAGGGCATGAGCGCACAAAGGCTGTCTTCCAGTCCCAGCTAGTCTTACAGGTCAAAAGGCCAAGACCCAGGAAGGGGATTTCTCAAGGTCACAACATCTCTACCCAGAAACATCGCATGAGCAGTAACTGACTCTACAGTCTAATTCTTGCAGTATTATATGAAAAGTTCCTTTATAGCCATTGGGAAATCTTCTGCTGGGTTCTTAGAAATGAAGAAGGTCAAATGACTGCAACTGAAAGGAAAGTTTAAACTAGGAGTTTGACAGTTTCTACAGACAAGAGTGGCCAGGCTGGTGTGTGGCCGTGTCCAGGAGCCAGTTCCTTCTGACTGTGGGCCGGCCGCACGCAAGGGGATTCAGGCATGAAGCTAGCCCTGTTGATGATATGTTCATGCTACACTATTGCTCTGATTTTTCTGCAAAGCAATCATGCCAGCCACAGTCTGGACCTCCACACCTGGCTTGAACATGCGGAGAGAACAGCACGTCATGCTGGCAAGTGTCAGGAAGCGAGCGGCATGTGCCACAGACCCAGCTTCCTCCACATGCTCAACTTCCTCCAGCAAGGGGAAGACGGATGCTCCCCATGCCCTCTACATCATTGTCTTTCCCATTGATTTTGAAAGCAGAACCTTCAGTCATCCTTCAGAACTCAAAGCCGTGCAGTGAAACCAGGAGAGCACACCATCATTGTAATGACACAGTATTGTAGAAAATCTTCTTCCAACACCCCATCAGCTCCTGCATCTTCCCGGGCTCCCAGGCTTTTGCTTCTTGGCCCTTGCTGGTGCCCTGGTGCAGGTTGAGGTGCTCCAGGAGGACGGGTGGAAACTCGGGCCAAACACGGGACCCACTCTGTCCCGCTTGATGTTGAAGTGTGTCCACAGCTCACCATTCTTAAGAATAGTGCCCCGGGCCAGCGCCATTGACAACTCAAACTCTGAACTGCACATTCTGGTTCCATATGCGGGAGGGTGGAGACTGGTGCTGGAAGCAGTCACTTCTGTGTGAAAGAGTAATTACCAGAGGACATGACCTTTGAAAATTGAGGTGCACTGGCCTGTAGGCCAAACACATGTTCCAATCAGTTTCAATACATGTACATCATGACAATATCCATGTTACCCCAGAATGTATGTGTGCACCTTCCCAGTCATTCCTACTACCATTTGCTTATATCACAGAAACATATAAATGAAATCACACAGACTGTGTTTTTGTGTGTCTGATTGCTTTCTCTTAGTATATTTTGAGGTTCAGGTTGTACACAAATATTGCTTATATTGTTAGGCCATGGACAATGCTGCTCACCAGACACCCCAGACACAGGAAGGCAAAGACATAGAAAGTTTATCAGGAAAGCTCAGCTGAAGGCTACCGAGTCAAGGGAGACTCAGAGCCCGGACTGCTCATTTTCAGGTTCTTTTGTATCATTTTGCAAAGCTTAAATTACACATTTGCATTCTTATTCCAAAACAATGGAATATGACAGACCTGTTTAGAGACATACATTAAATTTACAACTGGGTTAACCATAAAGTTACCTAAGTTAACACAAAGCTATCTGAGGGGCTATCAGCTTGTTTTCTTTTCCCAAGGGAGGGGGGGTTGAGGGAGCTGCTTGTGCCCTAAATCAAGGGAATGTTGCACTGAATTGCTCAGATTATTTTCAGGCTTTTTTTAAAATTTAATTTATTTATTTATATATATTTCACATCATTTCAGTCCCTGGGGGTCACCCACCACCTCCCCTTCCCACCTGCTCCAGCTGGTCCCCATTCTCCCCTTGTGCAGTTTCATTTGGTTGACCATATATTAGTGAAACCATTTGGTTTCTGTCCCTTTCTATCTGGCTCGTTTCTGCTAGAATGATT
>PVHY01006544.1:46876-73865 GCA_004024945.1 Uropsilus gracilis | reverse complement strand
TTTTAGGGATTCATTTTCATTCTTTAGTTCGTTGATTAGGGTATGCATATTGATGCTTTCTTTTTTATATGTTTCTACTTCCTCCCTTAGTGCATTAATTGTTTCTATCATACTGTTGTCCTTTTTTTCTAATTCTTCTCTTAATTGCTGGAGTGCATTTAACATGTTAACAGAGGAATCTTTTTCTGAGCTGCAAATATTTTCTTTGGTGTTTTCTGGAGATTGTCCTTTCTTTGTTGGCAATGGATTACTTCCTGTAGGGCTTGCTTGCATGTTTAAAGTTTTTCTCCTTACTGTGTTTTGCTTTCGAACCTGTTGTACATATTGAGAAACCATGGATCTCGTGTTGGTTGGCATATTGATGGGAGTGTATTCCAGGTTGAAAGTAGATCTGTACTTTAGTTTAGTTTAGTAATTTGTGACGGCGCCGCAAGCGGCGCCGGCGCCAGTGACCTACAAGCAGTAGCTAACCTGGTGTGTGCAAGTTGGGCGGGTTTCCAGACGAACCTGAAGGCGGGGCTTGGCTCCCAGGGATGACGGAGGGGGCGGCGCGGCAAGGGGGACCCTCCCAAGGGCCTGGAGCCGGCGAGGTGACCTCCGAGCAGTAGCTAACCTGGAGGGGGGCTTGGCTCCCAGGGATGATGGAGGGGGCGGTGCGGCGAGGGGTACCCTCCCAAGGGCCTGGAGCCAGCGAGTTGACCTCCGAGCAGTAGCTAACCTGGCGTGTCGGTTTCTGCCTTTTTCTTTTTGACTTGTTTCTGCTAATATGAATTCTTCTAAGTTTATCCATGTTATCATAAAATTGTCCAATGTGTCATTTTAAATTGATGAGTAAATCCCATTGTGTATATATGCCCCATTTTTTTCATCCATTCATCTATTTTTAGGCATTTCAGAAACTATGGAACGCTTCACAAATTTGTGTGTCATCCAGGCGCAGGGGTAATGCTAATCTTCTCTGTATTGTTCCAATTTTAGTATATGTGCTGCCGAAGCAAACACCTTTCTTTTGACTTTGCCTTTTTCTTTTCTTTTTTTTTTGTATCAGATAACATTGGCCTCATAAATGTATTTGAAAACATTCCCTTTCTTAAATTTTTATAAGAGCTTATGAAGTGTAGGTATTAGTTTCTCTTTGAAAGTTCAATAGAACTTACTAGTAAAACTGTCATCTTGCACTTTTGTTTTGGGGAGAATTTTCATTGCTCCTTCAGTTTATTTGTTTATAAATAGTCTCTTCAGGTTTTCTGTTTCTCCCTAATTGCTATATGGTTGTATATCTATCAGAAATTTTCCAACTTTGTTAGGCTAGTCAACTTATTGACATATAGATGTAAATACTATGACCCACGGTAATCCTGCAATTACTTCTCTTTTGTGTGATTTTATAATTAGAGTTTTCTTTCTCTTTTTCTTTGTGAGTATAACTTCAAATTAATCTATTTTGTTCATATTTTCTAAGAAACACCTTTTGGTTTCATTGATCTTTTTAAACTGTCTTTTGGATCTCTATTTTGTTTATTTCTCCTCCAATTTTTTAAATCATTTTCTATCTTCTACTGGCTTTCGATTTCAATTTTTCTTCCTTAAACTGTAAGCATAGTTTATTCATTTGAGCTCTTTCTTGTTTTAGATGTGGGCCTGTATTGTTGTATATATCAGTTGTAGTGCTGTTTTTGCTGACTCCCATATGGTCTGTTCTATTGTGCCTTGTTTTTTTTTTTTTTGTCCTTGGGTATTTTTATATTTGTTCCTCTAATTTCCTCATTAATACAATAATCATGCTTTAGTTTTTCAGTCTCCATACAAGAGAGGTTTTCCTACTTTCTTTTTGTGATTGACTGCTAGTTAGATACCATGGAAATCAGAAAGACACTTGATATGATTTCAATCTCCTTGAATTTATTGGGACTTGCTTTTTGAGCTAAAACAGTATCACAGGGAACATTTCATGTGCATTTGAAAAGGATGTTTACTCATATTTTGGGAGGATTAAATGACTTATAAATGTCAACTAAGCCCAAATGGTTTAATTTTTCATTTAATACTATCATTTGATAATTATGAGCTTTCACTACTGAGCTCTCCCCTCCCAGGGATATTCATGGCCATCAGCCATGAATAAGAGCCATGATTGACCAGATAGTCTCCCACCTAGGATCACTACCTTGAGGCATTTCTCTTATCCTTCTCTTTCTTAGAATAAAGTATCAACCTCTTCATTGTCCATTCTACACAGTCCATGCTGATCTCTGATGTCTGAGAGGTGTTAAAATTTTTCCCCAAATCACAGGACTCTCTGGGTGCAGTATTGGTTTAGGTTAACTGTCAGATTATTGTCCGAGGAGCAAATCAAGGAATCTTTTGTGACATCATATTTGAACAAATCCTGGTCATTTGCTTTTTTCCTGGTTTCTTAATGATTATATAACTGATTTAATATTTTCTTATATATATATTAAAGCTATATGTATACTTCTGATAACTTTTTTAGCTGAACCCCATAAATTAGATATTTGCAATACAGTTTTATATGAAATAGCAGTTCATTGTTAAGATGGAACTGCTAAATTAAAAAAAATAATTCTTATAAGAATAAAAATGTCTCAGGAGACATAAAATAACTAAATGTCATCTAAATTTTTATAGAAATGCTTTGGAAGGATAAAATGTAGAAAAGAGAAACTACCTCAAAGCTAATAAGGGAGAATACAGAACTTTAGTAAGCACTATAACTATGTACAACAAGTTATGTTCCACATCTTCAATATCTCTTTAGGATTTATAAAGCTCATAACAGCTCTGCTCTTGAAAACAGAACATTGATGCAGTCATAATTGGAAAACTAGCCATAATGATTTAAAGTAAATGGGTTCTGTCAAATTACTTCTCTTCCAAAGTTGGAAAGAAAAATACTTGAAATGCTGAAATACCTTAGAGGTAATGAAGAACTATATCAAAACAAGTTAAAAAATTATAGAAGTTCTATAAAACATGTATAATCATTGATTTCAAGGATCTGGGGCATAAAAAAGGGAAGAACAAGATAATTTAAAACATAAAAAAGTCAGAATTCTTGTTTCAATATTTGAAGCCATAGAAATTTCTGTAACTCCAGGCAAATGTTTCTGTTACTTATCGAAAGTGACAGCGTTTACAAGACTTTTCAGGGCTGCCTTAATGTCCTTGTTTCTCAGACTGTAGATGAATGGATTCAACATTGGAGTGACCACAGTGTACATCACAGAGGCTATTGCACTAGCCCTATTATTTTGGGTAGCAGCAGAACTGAGGTACACAGCAAGACCTGTACCATAAAACAAGGAAACAACAGAGAGGTGAGACCCACAGGTAGAAAATGCTTTGTACTTTCCCATTTTTGATGTAATTCTCAGTATGGAGGAAACAATTTGAAAATAACTAAAAACAATGCCAGAGAGAGGAATAATGCCCATCAGCACAGTGGCAAAATACAGCTCTATCATATTGAGGGAGTTATCAGAACAAGCAAGTTGAATAACCTGATTGATTTCACAGAAGTAGTGAGGGATCACTGAGTCAGTACAGAAGGACAGATGCAACACCAGTAAACCACGTATCAAAGAGTCCATGACACTCAATATCCAGGACATCAGCAATAACAAACCACAGAACCTGTGATTCATAATGGTTGTATAGTGCAGTGGGTGGCAGATGGCCACAAACCTGTCATAGGCCATAACAGAGAGGAGAAAAATGTCCAATTCTGCAAAAAGTATGAAAAAATACATTTGGGTGAGGCAACCTTCATAGGTGATGGTTTTGTTCTGGATGTAGATATTCAGCAGCATTTTTGGGATAGTGGTAGAAGTGAAACAGATGTCTGAAAAGGACAAGTTGGAGAGAAAGAAGTACATGGGTGTATGGAGGTGGGAGTCAGTGATAGTAGTTAGAATAATGAGCAGATTTCCAGCAAAAGTGGTCAAATACATAGAAAGGAAAAGACCAAAAAGGAGGGGCTGAAGCTCTGCCACTTCTGAGAGTCCAAGCAGGATAAATTCTGAAAACTGTGTATTATTTTCTAGCTCCATTTCACTGGTATGATTGTCCATAAAGATCTAGTAAGTGAAATAAAAACAACCATTGTCAGACAACTGTACTACTACTGATGACATTTTTACATAATAAATATCAGTGTTATATTTTTCATATAAATTCCTGCATTTCATCAATGGATCAAATTCATTTTAAAAGTTCAAAGGAGTAAAAATACAACTGTCTTTCTGCCACTAACCACACTCTACTTATCTGTCTAGTATCTAGTCATATCATAGTCCCTTAAACTAGCACCCTTCCTACCATATCTATGAGACATACTCAACTATATTATTTCTCTTCAAATCATCATCAGTAGACCTATAGCATGAGGATCATCTGGGAAATGCATAACAAATGCAGCATTATATGAACAAAACAGTACATAAGGTAATCAGAATTCAGTCATAACAGTTCTAATCTGTTTGTGTTTGTTATGTTTATGGTCTTAATAGTATTATAAGGTAGACAAATGACCATATGTTGGTTGCTTAACGTAACAAGCTCTATTTTCTTGTGATTTTAGAGTTCAGAAACTTACAGTTAATTTCATGGTGCTAAATCAATGCCTTGAAGGAGCTGACTACGGTGACTACAGATCCAGTAGTTTGGATCTTTGTTTTCCTACTTTTAGAGACCTCCTGAATTCTTCTGACTCTTGCATCACTCCATTCACTTGCTTCTATTATATCAGGTCTCTCACTTCCTGCTTCCTTGTTAAGAATGCTGTGATGCAAGTCTGGATCTATTCAGACTTGATAATTTAGAAACACCACCATATCTAAAAATTCTTAGTTTGATGGACATTCAAAGTCCTTTACTTCATACATGGCATGCTTACAGTTTCAGGGATTAAGATTAAGGGACTGCGGATATTATTCAAATGTCCCCACAAACTGCCACAGCATAGTGAAGAAATAAAACTAAATTCAGAGCATATGTCAACAGATGACAAGTGAGAGTATGTATAAATTTATGTTACACATTATTATACAATAAAGAAAGAAATTGGCCTTATGCTATATTGTTGGCAAGAAGTTTCAAAAGTCTTTAAAATTCCAATGTGAAAAGAATGCCCCTGTGATGCTAATAATATGACTCATGGTGGATCTCTAGATAGCTTCAGGATGAGTTGGTCACCTGAAGGAACATGTAATCAGAAATTTGGCTCTTTCAGCTAACACAACTTCCAGATACGTGCAGAAGACTGGAGATTATGTACACTCACAGAGTGAATGATTTAATCCAGTATGCATATATGATAAAACCCAGTAGAGACTTGCAATTGAAATTAAGAGTTTCCCAGATGGCAAACATATAAATTTGCAAGATTGATGACACAACCTGATACCATGGTGGGGAGGTAGAAAGAGCATGAAAAAGTTCTGTATTTGTATTTGTTCCCCTTCTAAAACACATTCTGTATGTATTTTTTATTTTACAAACCATGGGTTGTGTCTTTTATAACAAAAATATTTAATCACAATAATAGTGCCTTCTTGAGTTCTGGAAGTTGTTCTTAGGAATCATGGACCCTGAGGTATTATTTGGAATCCCAAAATTTGTTGTCAGTTGTTCAGAAATATGTATCTCTTGGAAACCTGATGAATTTGTGACTGGACTCTTAAGTAAAAGCTTTGCTTTTAAACAGTGGTATCTGCCACTGACTGCATGGTTAAAGTCATATTTGAATTTTAGGACATTCAACTCAGGTTGAAACATGAGAAACTACACGTGCTACATTTCATAATACTACTCTGAGAAAGGCTTATTATTATCCTTTTATAAGCTTTGTGTGGTTGACAGAATTGTAGAGCAGCCTCCATGATATTTACCCATAAGTGCTACTCCCATGATTAAAATATGTGACAAATAGGATTTTATTTATGTAGAGAATTATAAAAACACCACAGATAAATTAAGAGAATATACAAGTTCAGCAAAATGAAAGTCTTAAAAATCAACACACAAAGAACAATTACCTTTCTATATGAAAACAATGAAGCAAAAGAAGTAATAGGAAAGTCATCACACTTAAAATATCCCTAAATTATTAAATGCCTGGGATAAACCTAATAAAGGAGATTAAGAATAATTAGAAGATATTGTTCAAAGAAATAGAAGTCACAAAAAAGTGGAAACATTTTCCTTGCTCGGGAATTGGAAGAATCACCAATGTCAAAACGTCCATTTATAGATTCAATTCAAACCCAATAAAATCTCAATGACATTCTTCAAACACATGGGACAATTATTACTGAAATTCATAGGGAAAAAAGATCTTTAATCTATTTAAGCTCTCATGACTAAAAAAATGAAAATGGTGATATCACATTTTCAGACTTCAAAATATACTAGCAAGTCATAAAAATTAATACACATGTTATTAGAACATAAACAGACACAAAGACCAATGGAATAAATTTGTGAACCCAGAAAATAAAACCATGCATATATACACAATGGAATATTACTCATCAATTAAAAATGACAAATTGGACGATTATATGATAACATGGATGGACTTAGAAGAATTCATATTAGCAGAAACAAGTCAAAAAGAAAAAAAACAGAAACCAAAGGGCTTCACTACTATATGGGACATGGGAAAGATAAAAATCCATGAAGAAAAGTCAAAACAAGCCAACAACGAAATTGAAGTACATAACTTGGGGGAGTAGGACAGGGTGGGGGTTGAACCCCAGAGATCACAGAGATGTAGATGTAAAATTTATATATAAATAAATTATTAAAAAAATGCATATATGGATAACTAATTTACAGCTAAAGAGCAAAGAATATATACTACACTAGTGAAAAGCTCTTTAAAAATGAGCTAAGAATTAACTAAAAAAGGGTTAAAAATTAGCCAAAATTAAGAGATAACCTAAGAGAAAATATTGCACACCATATATATGACAAGGGACTGATATTGAAAATCTACAAAGAGCTCATACAACTTAATAAAAAGAAAATAAGCAACTCAATGCAAAAATGGGCAAGAGCGATAAATAGGTACTTCTTCAGACATACAAATGCCTACCAGGTAGATGGGAAAATGTTCAGTATCACTTATCAGGGAAATACAAATCAGAGCCAAAATGAGATAAAATCTTACACCAGGGAGAATAGCCTGTCTTAAAAAATGTTGGCAAGGGTATGGAGACAAAGGAACTCTGTTACACTTTTGGGCATGTATACTTTTATGGAACTTTTATGGAAGGTTCAACCTTTATGAAAAGTTCAACCTCAGCTGATAACTAGTAACATTAGGAGGACAACAGTCCCACAACTGCTAGGAATTGAATTCTGACAATGATCTGAATTAAAGCAGAAGTAGAGTCTTCCACCAAATCTCCAGACCAATATTCAATCTAGTCAACACACACAACCATTTCAGTTTTGAGACACCCTGAGCATAGAATCCTGTTTATTACAGGTATAATGGAACATAAAAGACTATGCAATAATAAATAAGTATTTTATTCTTGTTAAGTTTGTGAAAATTTGCTATGTAGCAATAAAAAACTTGGACACTACGAGTTAGTATCTTGAGGTCATGGTCTGATAGGATGGTGATGAGAACAGAGCTCTAGTGATGTCAAAGATTGTTTACTCTTCTGTGCCAACATATAAAATTATCTTAAATATATATGTTCATTGTTGTCCCCACATTCTATCATGGAAACCAGAAAAAGGAAGAACCAAGACATGACAACATTTTCTGAAACCATGGTTGCTGTGACTGCCACTGCTGATTAAAAACTTCACATGCATTATTTTGGAAAGTTTGATTATTGGCACCACTAATAATAATAGAGGTGTGATTTTAACAATGCAGCTTCTCACTCATTGTTCAGTAGGCAGTGGTTGAGAAGTTACTTTTAGTATTCTCTGTGCAACAATCAACAAGAGGATAAAATTTGTCAAAAAATGGAGTATTAAAGAGTTTGAAAGCCATTTACAGCAGTAACTTTCATCAGGATATAGTTAGATAAAGCTGAAGATAATTTAAGTTGTTAGATAGGATGGGATAATTCAGAGATGCCACTAAATATTTTTTTAAGTTGAAAGAGGTAAGTTTATTTAAGAAAGGTGAAGGGAAAGATAGGAAATAAGAGGAAAGCAAGATACTCTGGCCTGAGAAAGTCCAGGGTGGGCTAAGGAATATTTTTTTTTTTTTGAGACTAGGTCTCACTATTTTTGCCCGTGAAACGGCAGGCTCTCGTTGCCCGGGGTACCACGGACTCAAGCCATCCCCAGCCTCAGCTTCCCAGGTAGCTGGGATTACAGGCGTGTGCCACCACACCCAGGTATTTTTTTGGAACTAGGTCTCGCTATGGGCCCCACGTGGGACTCGAACCGCGATCCCTGGCCCCGGCCGCTTCATAGGCTGAAGCATACAGGCACAAGCCACCGTGCCCGGCCCTGGGCTAAGGAATATTAATTGCTGCAAAGTATTTTTCAATATATGGGGCAACCCTGTGTAACAAAAATTGAACCACCCCAAATGCCAATGGTGGCAGAGGAAGAAATTCTGATTTAAATCAATTTTGGGGTTTTAAATAATAAACATGGAGGTCCAGTGAAATGAAGTGTACAGCATGTGAGATCAAATCTCTTTCTTTACCAAGTAAAAGTTGACCATTCTAGGGCAGTTCATATTCCTCACAGTTGTACTCTAACTTATAAATGAGAGGAATTATTTTATGATCCACAGTTGAAAACATGCAGATGGAACACACTCATGCACACACACAATACATGCACACAGTATTCACACAAACTTACACAGCCAGTGTTGACAGATGTCCAATAGTGCCACTAAGAACTGAGATGAGTCATAACATTTCTAACTCTCTTGTTTTAAATTCTGTGTCATCCACTATGAGCAGATGTTCAGTAAATTCCAACTTCCTCTTGTAAAATTTTTCTTCCAAATACCTCCTATACTTTCCCACTGTTCATGCCCTATTTCTGTGGTCTTTCATAATCTCTCTTTGACACAACAGGACAGTAACCTGTGTCATGCACAGTCATCTAATTGGTCCCAAGAAATATTTTTCTACAAAGCAAACCTATTCACATAGTTTACTTTCATGAAATGTTCAACTGACTTTCATTCAATTCAGAAAGTCAAAATTTAAAGCTGCAAAAAAAATCACTTGATGTGCTCTGCTAAGTATCATCTTTTATGATTCCTCGTCTCTCTTGCTTTGCTGTTTTGATATCCTAAGCATGCAGTTCATACTTTTATTATGATAAAATTCAAATAACATAGCACTTACCATTAGAACTATTTATTTAAGAGTGTACAATTTCACAGCATTTAATGTATTTGCAGTGTTATATGAAAATCACCAATATTTAACTCAAGAAATATTTCATCATTCTAAAAGGAACCTCATCCTCATTAACAATCAGCCTTCGCCTCTCCTCTAGTCCTTAGCAAGCACCTTCTGCTAAGAACAGTCTACCTTCTTTCTCTGTGAATTTGTCTACATGTGTATTTTATATACATAAAGGCATTAAATATATAAATTTTCCTATTTGTCTTCTTTCAATTACTATTACTCCACATTTTCACATCTCTATTACTTCTGACTGGAGGTCACTTATGTTTGAAAACTCCAGTTCCTCCCTTTTTAACAAATCCTTCTCAGACAGAATGGACTTGTCATTATTGCATACTGTCTATATTATGTTGACGGTATGAGCCCAAAATGGATGGTGTTAAAATTTAGCCATTGCCATTAGGTGTGTCTAAAAAACACAGAGGCCTAAACTGGATAAGGGTACTTTCTTTTTTTACTTTCTTGCAAATCTCAGGTGGGGAAAAGAAAATGGGTTTAGTTTTCAGGAGAAAAAAAAGCAGATAAAAGAGAGGAGCAAAGACTGGGGGAGAGAAACCTTTGGGAAAGGAGAGACACGAGGATGGTGAGCCAGTGAAAGGTAGTCTGAGTGGCTAGACTGGGCAGAAGACCTCTAGAAGAGTGAGCTGGTGGTGGCAAGGAGCCATTGTGGCCAGGATAAGAGTGTCTGGAGTGGAGAGCATGATGCCACAGCAAAGTGGCATGGAAAACTGGTACCTGGAGATAGCCAGGGATTTGGAAATTTCATTTTTACATCAGCATTTGTTGAAAAAGTTTGAAGATCCTTGGATAAGTGAAGCAGCTTGGAATGCTGGAGAAATAAGAAGCAAAGAGAAGATGCTGGAGAAAGACTAGACTTTGTAGAGTACATGCCTCAGGTTTGGAGGGGTGAAGGGGCACCATCATGGCCATGTGTCTTTGGGATCTTTGGGACTAAAAATGGTGACTGGGTAAGATAACTGGCCTCTTGTGGCTTTGAGGACTTTTTGTTTTCCTTTTTTGTTTTTTTATTTTCTTGTAAATAAAACCCTGTTCACATTGCATTTGACTGGCAACTGCTGTGTGGGTGGTAAGAGCATGAAATAATCTGGGCAGCAGAAGCTGCATTTTAAAAGTTCTGCTTTTTTCCCCCTTTGACTTGTTGGTGAGAGGCTTTTGTCCCATTTGTACCTGATTTCAATGTGACTATATGGATATTGCATTTCTTTATTTTAATTTACCCAGTCATTGATGGCAGAAGTAACATCTGTTTCCTGAGTGCATGAATGAATAACCTTAAACATGAAACATTGTTAAGCAGTGGAAACCAAGAAATAAATAAAAGGATTATTTGGGTTTGGAAGACTCATAGGAGGGAAATAGAAATAAAAAAGGAAACCATTGTATCTGAAATGAAAAACAAAAGCAGAAGATCTTTAAACAAAGCAATAGGCTTCATTCAAGGCTAAAGTTATTTTCAAGTCAAAGGTCTTAAAATTAAAACTTGGTATAAAGTTTTACCTGGGGGAGGTAATGTTGTTAAAAGGTGACTCTAGTCATGTGCCATTTTTCTTGCACTTATAAATATTTTCTGTTTTCCCAAAATAATGCTACTGAAGAATTGACTTTCATTTGTTCTGGTTCTGTTTCTTCCATGAACATTTGTTAAAGATGGTCCGTCTGCCTCCAGGAAAAGCAGACAGAGATAATCACTCATGTGATGTCTGTGAGATACAGTTGTGCTTCTATATTAGCTGAAACAAACTGCAGTATATAAAGTGGGGGAATCTTTAAGTCTTCGAGAATTCTTTTATCATTGTGCCTTGTTAAGTAAAGTATGCAATTATTACTCTGTTCCCTGAAGGATATAATTCTCTAGAAGTTAAGAATTTAAAAAATAGTAGAGTTGATTTTGCAGGTAAGCCTCTCGGGGATGACTATTGATCCCAATATAAATTCCCTAACCAACATAAAACTCATTTCCTTAGACATAATCTATAGGGAACAGGTTGTAAGAAGGAGTCCTCTTTATTTAAGCATTATTAACTTCTTATAGCTGATGCAACATATTGAGAAAGTCTAAAAGGTACCCAGGTTTTGACTAAAAATTATGAAAATTCTGAAGATGTTATCTTTGTGTAAAACTATGAACCTTTGCTGCTGTTTTAGCTAAAACAACCATGTTTACTATTAATATTTCTTTCATCTCATTTATCTTACAATTTTTTATTACATGAAAGAAATAAGTGCAAAATTTCTAAATTGGTATGTTTTCTCTGTTTTTTTTCTAGATTGTTTTTTTTTGATTTTTCTAAAATTTTACTTTCTACAAATAATAACATACTTCTTTCACATTTAGATCTTATTGGTTTGGCATTTTTGATCATTGTTGAACTATATGGCCAGAGTTTCTTATTTTCTTATTTCTTATTCTTATGTATTCTTATTTTTCTTTCTGTTTCAGGAGATAATAATACTTAAGTGTAAAATTTAATATGAACTGACCAAACAGAAAGAAGGAATCAGAGCAGGTTCCCTACTTTACTCCCAGGATAAAAATATATTATGGTCCAGAATGGCACTGGACTAAGAGGATCCCATGACTTTAAGAGAGATCAGCGTGCCTCCTGATCATCAATCATTACTACCAACCATGACAAAGGGGACACTAAGGAAATTCAACTCTATACAACAAAAAGTGCATGGAGAGAGCACTTATTGTGTACAAAGGAATTGGCAGTGAAAAGGTGCACTCCTGTGTTTGGATTGTGACTCTGGGGAGGAAAGAGCTGATTGACTTGGAGGTACACTCTTGATTGTGGACAGATACATGGAGAGAGTGAGCCAGGTAGGCAGGTACCCAACAAAGATAAAGAACATAACATAATCTCTTGATACAAAAACTGATCCTTGTGAAGAGTGTTTGAAAACTTAATTCACAGACTGTAGTTACTTGGGTCTGGAAATCCAGAGTATAGGGAGTTCAGCAATGCCACATATGTGGCCTGCTCCTGCACACCCCTTTCAGCAGTGACTAACATTCTTCAGGCCATTTCCCCATCCCTTGACTCAGCATTTATACACCCTGAGATACAACACCACCTGCTGAATGGTGGAATTTCTCTACCCTTACCCTCAGGACACTTGAGAAAGTAGTAACCTAGAAAACAACAAAATGGGGAGATAGAAAAATATAACATATGTCACCTTGAGTTCCCAAAGGAATGTTTCCTCACAGAGTGACAACAAATCTTCAGAATCCAGGCAGAAAGACATGGAAGATATTTTCTTATCAGCTTTAGAGTTTAGAATTGTGATGATAAAGAACATTTAAAAGATAGAAGAAAATAAAGACTACCTTGTCCATATGTACAAAAAATAAAAGAAAACAGATGATTATTTGAAAAATAAAATGTATTTAGAAACAGAAATAGGTTTTTTTTATAAGAAAATAATGGAGTTGAAAGATATAAAAAGACCAATAGAGGAGATAAAACTTTCTGGAGAAAATCATCAAAGTACAATAAAGCAAATGGAAGATTTAACCAGTGATTTCAAGATGGTAATTCATAGAGAGTCTACATGGAAATAGAGAGATATAAAGAAAAAGTGAAGAAACATTTCAAAAATTATCCAACACCATGAGGAAAGTCAATATAAAAATATATGAGTATTCTAGCATGAGGAGAGAGAAAGGAACAGAGATCTTATTCAAAGAAATAAGAAAGGAAAATGTACCAATTCTGTGGAAGGAAATAATTAGTTAAGTCCATGAAGGTAAAAGAACACCTGGTTACCTAAATGAAATGAGGCCTATATTAAGACAAAATAGTGAAATTTCCAAGAGCTCAAGACAAAGAAAGAACATTGAAATTGACTAAGGGAAGAATAAAAATTAACTACAAATTAACCATTACTAGCTATATAAACTATATAAAGAATACAAGCTAGCTATATAAATTAACTATAACCCCCCATCTGACTTTACTGAGAAACACTGCAGGCAAAGAGAGAATAGAGTGGCATATTCAGAATTCTTCATGATAAACACTGTCAGCAAAGAATATTTTACTTTGCAAGATTGTTTAATAGATGAAGGAGAAAATAAAGATATCCTCAGACAAGCAGAAACTAAAGGGGTTGTAAACAAACAGAGGTGTTGTAAGGAACACTTGCATCAAAATTGAAGAGAATATTTTAAAAAACTGAGCAAGGTAATTAAGGATAAAATGGTAGTAACATACACTTATATACAATATTCACCCTAAATGTAAATGGAAGGAATTCACTAATCAAAATGCACTGTCACAAAGTGGTTGGTTGGATAAGATTATAAAATCCAGCCTTCTACTTTTTTCCAGAAAAAGCATCTGAGCTCCAAAGATGGTTGAAAAACAATCTTATAATAAATGAGACCAAAAGAAAGGCAGGTTCAGCCATAATTATCGCAACAAAATAGATGTCCAGTTAAAAAATGTAAAGAGATAAGCATGGTTATTATATATAAAGACTAAAGAATCAGTATATCAGGAACAACACTACTCAATATATACTTACCAAATAAAAGAGCATCAAAATATATAAGGCAATTATTATCAAATATGGAAAACTAATTGTCAGCAACACAATAGTGACTCAATACTCCAAATTTCACATATGGGGAGGTCAACCAAATAATAAAAAAAAAACCAAGGAAACAAAAGTCATTAATATATGAATTAAACCTGGAGGTCCTTTTGAACAATGTAGGCCTTGGAGAAAAGCTCCAGCACACTCATGCTATGGGTGTGCTAGAGTTGAGTTACCTAGACCACTGGCCAAGGATGAATCCTATGCCACTGGGACTTTAGGGTCTCAAGGACTCCGGGTCCAGAGATCTCAGGCTGGGGAAGCTGGCTTCTGCCTCCAAGTGGGCAGGAGCTAGGGCTGGACACCTCTGCCAGGCTTGGGCTGGGGAGGGGAGATTAGTCGGCTCTGCTGCCTTCCAGGCTCAGCCCTCATCCCAGTTGGGCTGGAGGAGAGAGTTTAAAGTCCCTCCAGACCACCTGGGCCCACAGGAGAGAGCCCCTGGCATGCCTCTTTTGCAGTTTAGACTGCAGGCAGGGATGTGGGTAGGGCAAGTCCCACACCACTGGGTTATGGGTTGGTGGAATCTCAGAGTTCCAGGCTGGGGATCTGGCCTCTTCCTTTATTTAAGGGAGGGATAAAGGTTGGGCAGAACCCCTCCAGAGGTCCAAAGCTGGGAGAGGGGATTTGGAGACCCCACCATCTAGGTCTGAAATCGGGTAAAAAATTGGGCAGAAGTCTCTAACCAACAAGCCATAGGTTCGCATCACCCATGCATACAGCAATTGCCAAAGTCACAAAGAAATTTAAACAACAGGGTTTTATTAACAAGGGAAATTAAGCAAGAAAATGAAAAGTCCTTAATGCCACAAGTGGCCAGTTACCTTATCCCAGTCATCATTTTTAGTCCCAAAGATCCCAAAGATAAAATGTCCAAGATGGTGCCCCTTTGACCCTCCAAAACTGAGGCAGGCACTTTACAAATTCCAGTGTTTCTCCAGCATCTTCTCTTTGCTTCTTCTCCAGTGTTCGAGCTGCTTTGCTTCTCCAAGACTTCAAATTTCTTACATAATTGCACAAATCCGCTTTCCAAATCTGTCACCTTGCTGTGGCCCCATGTGCTTCTTTACCAGACCTGACTTTGGCAGCATCTGGCCAAATCCACCAGGCCTGCCTTCAGCAGCCCCTGGTCATCCCTGGTCTGCCATTCTGGCATCTAACTCCACACCAGCTACATCTCTGCTAGCCACTCTTCCAGCTCACTCTTCCAGGGGGCTTCCCCTGGCCAGGCCATGTGGGCCTGTTCGCTCAGTCCACCATTCTCATCTCTCTTTTCCTTTTTCTTCTTTATTTTCCTTGCTCCTCCCTTTTTATATGCCCTTTCTTCCTGCTTCTCATTTTCTTTCATGGTTCTTTTGGATTTCACCCACCAGGGTATTTTGGCACCTACACAATTTTTAACTGCACCACTACCGTTTATGAGGTCAAGCCCTGATCCATGCCAGGCTGGGAGCGGGGGCTGAGGCTCCCTCAAAAAGCTTGGCCCCCTGGTGAGTCCCCTAGTAGGAGATAGTAATAATCTGGCACCACTAGGCTCTCAGGATCTTGGGGTCTAGGGGTCTCAGAACTAGAGACCCTGGCCTCCACAATTTCAGTGTCCAGGGGTAGGGGCAGAGGCAGGCCCAAAGGTTCTGAGTTGGGAGAGGGCATTACTAGGTTTTGCATTCTAAGATGGGCCCAGTGAGTCTTGTTGGGCTGGAGGTGGAAGTTGAGATCCTTACAAATGGCACAAGCCCTTGAAGAAGAGCTCCAGCACACCCCTGCCATGGCCTAAGCTGCTGGTGAGGGTGGGAGGCAAGGGTGAGTCCTATGCCACTGGGATGTCAGAGTCTCTTGGACTCTGGGTCCAGGGATCTCAGACTGGGGAAGCTGGCCTCTGCCTCCACATGGGTAAGGTGTAGGGTTGGACCCATCTGCTGGGGTGTGGGCTCAGGAGGAGGGATTCCCCCTCTGGTTTACTCCAACCTCAATCATAGCTGCACTAGGAATGAAAAATCCAGTTTCTCCAGCTGTCAATATACGCAGAGAAAAGGAAGTAATGGCCTTGGATATACTCCACATGGGTGAGACAAGCAGCAGGTCAGGAACCACTGTGACAGGAAGGTGAAACCAGCAACTGAGGTGACCTGTCACAGATATCTACTTGCATTATCTCTGGCACTGAATGAAACCCCAGGTCCACAGTAATGTGTAACATGAATGAGGCTTCCCCTTTACCAATCAATGGGGGAAGAAAGCCACAATGATTGGCTGTGGCCCCATGACAGAACTGCTAACGGGAGAGAGGAGAGGAGCTGGACCATTGACCTGGGGAAGTCTGCCCCAGCAGGAAATGCCTCCATTGCCAGCGACTGGGAGTTGGATTCCCAAACACAAATATCAGAACTGTATGGCACAGAACCAACAATAGATGATAGACACCAGAAAGGATCCTGGAGAAGTGCACCACATATCTGCCCTACAAGATCCTGATGTGCTCGGCCTGACTATCAGCCTCAGTTACTACTGGAGATCTGAACAGCCTCATCTGTTGCTGTCCAGGAGTGTAAGTCTGCACACAGGAAAAAGGGATGCAGTTCCAGAAAAAGAAAAGACCAGTGGATCAAAAACAGACCAGCATGCAGCAATAGATTGGAGGTGGAGTGACCAGAGAAGGATATGGAGTGAACACATTCCCCCTTGGGTTGGGGAAAAAGGAATACAATATAAACATACAAACATGACCAATATTATATGATAATTACAAAATAAAAGATATTTAAAAATGAATTAAACCTTATGGACATTTGTAGGGCAATGTACTAAAAAGGTTGAATATACATTTTGTTGAATTGCAAGTGGAACATTCTGCAAAGTATATCAAATATTCGGTCTCAGAAAAATTTCAATGATTTATGAAGATTGAAATATCAAGTATCTTTTCTGATTGCATAGTATAAAACTAGAAATTGATAACAAAAAAAATCACAAAAGCCTCTAGTATATATATGGAGATGAATAACACTTTAAGTAACGATTAGACTAATGAAAAAAATCAAAGAAGAAAATCATGAAACACTCCTAGACAAATGAAAATGATAACACACCTTCTGGAACTTATAGAACAGAGCAAAAGCCATAGTAATAGGAAAGCAAAACAATACATTCCCACATACAGAAAAATAAACAGCTCAAATAAAATTTTGTTTACTATTCTTAAAAATAGTTGAACATATTAAATCAAAAGCCATTTGAAAGAAATAATAAAAATCAGAGCAGAAATAAACAGAACATAAATAAAAAAGTTCAAAAGATCAATGAATGAAACAAAAATATGATCCTTTGACAACGGGGGAAAAGCTAAAGTTCCAGCAAGACTCACAAAGAAAAAAAGAGAGAAAATCAAATAAATAATATCTGTATTTATAACAGACATCTCAGAAGTTTGACGATCAAATGAAATTACTATGAACATTTGTATGCCAGTAAGTTGAGTAACCTAGAATATAGTAAACAAATTCTTGGATCTATACATCCAGCCCAGACTGGATCTGGAAGAAATAGAAAATCAAAAATAGACCAGCTACAAGCAAAGAAATTTAAATCGAAATAAAAAAATCTCACAAAAATTAAAATCAAGAACAAGAAGGTTTCAACCAAACCTTCAAAGGTGAATTAATATTTACATTTCTCCAAAAATAGACTAAATTCCCAATAGCTTGTCACTTAGTGTGTTGTTCATCTCCATATACAGGAAGCTTTTCCTGTTGTAGTTTTTGTTGCTGTTGTTTGTTTTTAGCAAATCTGGTAAATATTATTGTTTACAGTAATCTACATGTGTTGAGGGCACCAAATAGACTATGAACCAGGTTTGATGTAGGGACATACATTTTTATTTTATCAATTTTATAACTAATTTACATAAATTCCAAATATTGAGGTTATTTCCTTCCTTTTCCTCACCCCAATTTTTAAAGTTTTTTAAAAAATTTATTTTTTTAATTGATTGCATGTGCACACAAACACATACACACATATACATTATTGTCTACCCTGAGGTTCTCTCATCACCTTATCACCCATGAACCATCTTAATCTCTTGTACCCATTACACCCCTGATTTTACCTCCCTCCCCCTCTTTTGTGCTTTGTTTCAGTTCTACTGACAGTTAGTTTTAAATTTTTCTTTTCCACTTCTTTGTTTATTTTCCCTATAGCCCACATATAAGTGAGACTAGTCAGCGTTTCTCTTTTTCTTTCTGGCATTATTTCTGCTAACATGATTCCTTCTAGAGCCATTCATGTTGCTACAAATAAGTTTATCTTTTTTGATTGATGAATAATTTTCCATTGTGCACATATACCACCACTTTCTGATTCATTCGTCTGTTTTGAGGCATTTGGGTTGTTTCCATATCCTGGTTATTGTAAATAATACTGCAATAAACATCTGAGTACAGGTGACATTTTCAATTAGTGTATTGGTGTCCCAAAAGCGGGATGTTGGAATGAATGGTATTTCCATTTTCAGTAGTTTGAGGGTCCTCCACACAGTTTTACATGGCGGCTGGAGAAGTCCAGCAGTGTAAAAGCATTCATTTCTCTCCACATTCTTGCCAGCATTTGTTGTTGCCAATTTTGTTGTTGTTGTTGTTGTTTTTAAGGGGTCCTTCATACTGGTGTGAGATGGTATCTTGTTGTGGTTTTGATCTGTATTTCCCTGCTTATTAGTGATATTTAGCATTTTTTCATATGCCTATTAGTCATTTGTATTTCTTCTTTTGAAAAGTGTCTTTTTTCTTTGCTCCATTTTTTGACTGGAATTTTTGCTTTGTTTTTGTGGATCTTTGTTATCAAACCCTTATCACTTGTACATAGGGCAAAAATTGTTTCCCATATATTTGGGTTTCTTTTTGTTTTGGTTATTGTCTCTTTTGCTTTGCAGAAGCTTTTGAGTTTGATGTAGCCCCAGCTGTTTATATTTTCCTTCATTTTTTTAGCATCTGTAGATATGCCCTGAAAGGGGATTCTGAAGTGTAAGTCTTGGAGTGTTTTGCCTATATTTTCTTCTATATTTAATGGGTTCAGGTCTTACATCCAAGTCTTTTCTCCATTTTGAGTTGGTTTTTGTACATGGCGTGAAGGGGTAGTCTAGATTCATTGTTTTGCATGTAGCAGGTCAGTTTTCCCAGCATCATTTGTTGGATAGACTATCCTTGTTCCATTGCATGTTTTTTTCCCCTTTGTCATAGATTAGTTTACATATGACATATTTTACTCATGAACATTAACTTCTTTAGATCCCTTGCAATAAGGAGCCCAAAGTAAATTTAAAAGGCTCACAAATTTTAGGTATCCAATGATTCCTTTTACAAAATTTAGAAAAACCTAGTTTTTCTCTTCTTAGTTTATTTTTTCATCATTGTTCACTTTTTAAATCAGTTGGTTTCTCCCATCAGGTGGAGTCCCCATAGTTCTCTCACCATCATAGTATCCATGAAACAGTACCATATTCCCTTGTGCCCTTCCCTCCCCTATTTTGAACTTACTGTATGCCTCAGATCTATGATCAACTTGCGACCTTTGTCTTTACTGTAACCTTTACTTTGATTCCTCTCTATTCCACATATAATTGAAACCATCTGACATTTATCTTTTTTTCTTTCTGACTTATTTCAGTTAGTTTAACCCATCTCTGTCCAGCTCTGTCCATGCTGCCACAAATGGCAGGAATTTGTCTTTTCTGATTGCTGAGTAGTATTCCATATATATAGTATATCCCATATACATGGTTCTGACTTTTGTATACATTCATTTGTTTTGAGGTATTTGGTTTGTTTTTATATCTTGGTTATTAGAAATAGTGCTGCAATCAGTACATGAGTGCAGATTTCTTTTTGAATTAGTGTGTTAGTGTTCTTTGGGTAAACTCCTAAGAATGGAATTGCTGAATTATATAGTAGATCCATTTTAGTCTTTTAAGGAACTTTCACACAGGCTGCCATAGATGCTGGACCAGTTTACATCCCAGTAACAAGGATCCTTTTTCTACATATCCCCACCAGGATTTATTGTTTCCAATTTTTTAAACATGGTTCAGTCTGACAGGGGTGAGGTGGTATCTCATTATGGCTTTGATTTACATTTCCCTGATAACTAGTGATGTTAAACATTTTTTCAAGTGCCTATTTCCCATTTGTATGACTACTTTGTCTTTTCAAATCTTTTGCCCATTGTATTTTGTCTGAGTTGTTTGTTTTGTTTTTGATGAATTATATAAGCTCTTTGTAGATCTTTTTTATCATTGCCTTTCCACTGTATGTGTGAAAATATTTTCTGTCATTCAGTAGGATAGTAATTCATTTTGATTACTATCCCCTTTACTGTACAGAAGTTTCTTAGTTTGATGTAGTCCCAAGTTTTTATCTCCTTTGAGGAAAACATAAAGAAAACCATAAGAGAAATTACTTAAGCAATGATAAAAAGCAGACTCAAAGTGATACAGGGTAGTGATGCAGTTAAAAATTATATTGGTGCTAAAATACCCTTGTGGGTGGAGCCTGAGTAAAAGACCCTGTAAGAGAAAATGGGAAGCGGGAAAGGGCATATAAAAAGTACTAGTGAGGAGAAAGGAGAAGAGAGACAAGAATGGCATACTGATAGAATACGCCCATGTGGCCTGCCAGGGGAAGCCCCCTGGAAAAGTGAGCTGGAGGTGACAAGGAGCCACATGGTAGGAGAGTAGCTGCCTGAGATGTAGCTAGTGTAGAGTTGGATGCTAGAATGGCAGGCTGGAGATGACCAGGGTCTGCTGAGGGCAGGCCTGGTAAATGTGGCCAGATGCTGCTGAAAGTGGGCCGAGTAAAGAAAGTGCCTGGAGCCAGCATTCTTGGAAAGCTGAGTTTGCATCAGCATCTTTTGAGAAAGTTTAAAGAGCCTTAAAAAAAAGCAAAGCAATTCAGAAGGCTGGAGAGTGAAGCAAAGAAAGCTGGAGAAAGCCTGGACTGACTTTGCAGGAGTGCCTAAGCCTTGGAGGGGCACCATCTTGGACATGTGTTTGGGACTTTTGGACTAAATGGTCCTTGGGGTGAATTAACTGGCACTGTGGCATTAAGGACTTTTTGTTTTCCTGGTTAATTTTCCTTGTTAATAAAACCTTGTTGTTTAAATTGCATTGTGGCTTTGGCAGCTGCCTGTGTGTGGGTGGAAGAACTCTCAACAATTAAAATTAAAAGCAGTGTTTCCCTTCACCAGCAACAACAGGAGTTAATGTTTTTTTAGATATCTAAGTCAATTGCTTAAAACTCAAGAAAGTTTACCTTTGAAATGCTATTTTTGTATTCAGATGCCATTCCTTGAGAACACAACCAACCTATTTTTTGGATTGTTTCCTTTGGTATTAGCTAGAAACCTTATGAAAATAAGTCAGTTTTCCTCTCCTTTATGAATACCAAGAAAGTGAAATCTGATCAAATGGGCAGAAGCCTCCAATCAATAAGCTACAGGAAAAAATGAAGTTTAAAATGTGACTTTGCCAGCCAGGTTCCCTCAGATTTGTACCACTCACGCATAGCAGTTGCTAGTCAAATAAATTTAAACAGCAGGGTTTTATTTACAAGAAAAATTAATCAGGAAAACAAAAAGTCCTTAATTCCACAAGTGGCCAGTTATTTTACCCCAAATACCGTCTAGCCCAAAGGTCCCAAATACATGTCCAAGGCACTCTGCAAAGTCCAGTTTCACTTTTCCATCTTCTCTTGGTTGCTTCTCTCTCTAGCATTCCAAGCTGCTCCACTTCTCCAAGCCTCTTCAAAATTTGCCAAAAGATGCTGATACAAACTCAGCTTTCCAAATATGCCACCATGCTGTAGCTCCACACACTTCCTTTACCAGGCATCCCTTCAGTGGCATCTGGCAAAATTCACCAGGCCTGCCCTCAGTAGATCCTGGTCACCCCCAGCCTGCCATTTTGGCATCTGACTCCACACCAGCTACTTCTCTGCCCGCCACTTTCCCACCATGGCTCTTTGCCACTTCCAGCTCACTCTTCCAGGGGCCTTCCCCTGGCCAGGTCATGTGGGCCTATTCTCTCAGTCTGCCATTCTTGTCTCTTCCTCCTCTCTCTTTGCTGTCCCTTTTATCCCCCTTATCCTGGTTCTTGCATTCTCTCACAGGTCTTTCTCTCAGAACCCACCCACCAGGGCATTTTGGTTTCCATACAATTTTCAACTGTGTCACTACCCTGTATCAAAAGAGCTCTGACTTATAAACACATTTCAACATATAATTAAAGCATTAAGATGAGAATTATGATTTAATGACATTTACTTCAATATATCAAGAAAATTTGAGCTAGTTCTCTGTATTGTTCCAATTTTAGTATATGTGCTGCCGAAGCAAACACAGAGCTAGTTCTCATTAACTAAAATAAATCCTACACAGTTCTTTCTTAAAAAACATTGTGTTACTTTCTGTTACACTTATGAGTTTACAATTTTTATAGGTGCATTTAGAACCAATTATAAAACCAATTCTCATATTACCATTTGTAATTACAACGTATATGAAAGGGAAAATATGGGCAAGGAGAAAGCAGAGGCAGAGTTAGTGGATCCATGCTAGAGCTCTGTCAGGACCACCATCATGAATCTGAGTTTTTAATCTCTCTCCTGAAGGGAACTACAGGGGGAAAAGACATTTTTCTATGATAACATATTTAATTTTATATATTCCTCCCTTTCTCATACATGTTACCTATCAAAGCCAGGACCCCTATATGGACATTATTGAAGCTGGGACCCCAATATGGGAAGTATTAAAATTTAGGAATTGCTGCCATTAACTGTGTCTGAAAAACACAGAGGTAAAAGATGGTCTAAACAGAATAAGGGTAGTGGTGTAAACAGGATAAAGGTGTTGGCATAAGCAGGATAAAGGTACCTTTACTTTGTTGCAAATTCTGGGTGTAGACCGGAAGAGAAAATATATCATCTAGAGAGTGTGTGAAGGGAAATTGGAGTCTTTGGCTTTTAGGGAGATAAAAAAGAAAGGAGCGTGACTGATGGGAGAGATTTTGTGGAGAGGAGCGACATGAGGATGGCAGGTGGGTAAACAGTAGTCAGAGTGACCAAGTTGGGCAGAAGTTCCCTGGAAAAGTGAGCTGGTGGTGGCAAGGAGCCATGGTGGCCAGCAGAAGAGTGGCTGGTATGGAGAGTTTGGCACTGCAGTGAGGTGGCATAGTGAGCTGGCACCTGGAGCTAGCTAGGGATTTGGAAAGCTGATTTGGTATCAGCATTTTGCTGAAAAAGTTTGAAGAGCCTTGGAGAAGCAGAGAAGCTCTGAACACTGGAGAAGAAGCAAAGGGAAGATGTTGGAGAAAGACCGGACATGGCAGAGTGCCTACCTCTCAGGTTTGGAGGGGCAAAGGGGCACCATCCTGGATATGTGTCTTACATGTACATGTGTCTTTGGGACCTCTGGGACTGAAAATGGTGGCTGGGGTAAGATAACTGGCCAAATGTGGCTTTAAGGACTTTTCGTTTTCCCTCTTGAATTCCTTGTTAATAAACTCAGCTGTTAAACTGCATTTGACTGGCAACTGCTATGCACAAGTGGTATGAATCTGAGGGAGCATTGGTGGCAGAAGCAGCATTTTAAATGTGGCTTGCTGGTTGGTGGCTTCTGCTCCATTTTGACCCAATTTCACTATTAGAAATCACAAATTAAGTTATTAATTTTATCTCTGGGAATTAACAAAAGCCTGCAAAAATGATACCCATAAAAAGCAGATTTTTTTCTGCCATGTGTTTCTCTTAGTATAACTGTCCTAAATTGTCACATCCACACCCCATAAATTAAATTTCTAAGAATGACTCTATGGTTCCAACGAGTTCGCTCTATGAAAGGGGAGGGCTTCCCAGCCAGGTTAAGGCTGAACTGAGTGTGTTTGAACTGGGGGTGCCTTCCCAGCCGTAGGGGCTGGGACAGCTGTATTGACTGCCAACAGCTTCTACCCCAAAGCCCCAAAGCGCCAGCGCTGCTACACGTCACTGGAGCAAACTCAGAAATCAAGGATACTCACTACCAGAAGCACATAGGCAAAGTTATCCTAGTTATCCACAACTATATAGATTTCAACATGCCTACTACTAGAGCAGTAGTCACCCAATATGTAGAGCAGATCCTAAAGAACAACACAGGAAGGAGGAAGACCATAAATACTCAAGCAAGCCCTAAGAAAAATAACTCCCCACCAAAGGATAAACAATCTGAAGAAATCAACTTGGATGACATGGAAGAAATGCTCCATATGTCAGACAAATAATTCAGAATCAAAATGATGAAAGCGCTCAAAGAATCCAAGGAAGAGGGGGAGAAAAGGGAAAGCAAAAGGGAAGAAGCATTCAACGAATTAAGAGAAGTAATAGAAAAATGTAAGCAAGAATGCAATAAAATGGGCAACATCATCAACATACAGAAAAACGAAATTGAAACACTAAATAAGAAACTACAGGATATGCAATGCATAAAACGAGAAATAGAAGAACTCAAGAATGCAGGGAAGAGCCAGGAAAGCAGATTAGAAGAAATAGAGGAAAGAATCAGTACACTAGAGGATACAGAAGTAGAGAGAACAAAGAAAGAGAAAGAGAGAGAAAAGCAGAATAAGAAAACAGAAGAAAAAATCAGAGATCTGTCAGATACCCTAAAGAAAATAAATATAAGGATAATTGGAATACCACAAGGGGAAGAAAAAGACATAGGATCTGAAAGGCTCTTCAATGAAATAATGGAGGAAAATTTCCCAAATCTGAAGAAAGAAATGAAAAGAATACACGAAGCAAAAAGGACACCAAACTACTTTAATGAAAGAAGAAACACAGCAAGACACATCATAGTAAAACTTACAAAAGTTAAAGATAAAGAAAAAATTTATGAGAATAACAAGAGAGAGGAAACAGATAACCTACAAAGGAAAACCGATCAGACTGACCTCAGACTTCTCAGAGGAGACACTCCAGGCAAGGAGAGAATGGCATCACATCTTCAAAACACTCCAAGACAAAAAGTGTCAACCAAGAATACTCTACCCTGCAAAGCTGTCTTTCCTTTATGAAGGAAAAACCAGAACCTTCTCAGACAAACAAAGCCTACAGAAATTTGCAATCACCAGACCTCCTCTCCAAGAAATCCTGAAAGAAGCCCTAAGAGCGAAATCTGCAGAACAATAAAAGGAATGAACAATTAAAAAAAAAAGAAAGAAAGAACAAACCAAAACAGAACCCCAAATGACCACCAGGGCCCCATTGTTGGACCCTCAAACATCAATAATAACTCTAAATGTCAATGGGCTAAACTCACCAATCAAAAGACATAGAGTTGCAGACTGGATTAAAAGATAGAACCCAACATTCTGTTGCCTCCAAGAAACACATCTGATCCTGAAAGACAAGCATAGATTGAAGGTAAACGGATGGAAAACAATTCTACAAGCAAATGAACCCCCCAAAAAGGGCAGGAGTAGCCATCCTTATATCAGACAAAGCAGATTTCAAAATTAAAAAAGTAACAAAGGATAAAGATGGACATTACCTAATGGTGCAAGGGTCAATCAACCAAAAAGACTTAACAATTATTAATATATACTCACCAAATGAGGGAGCACCAAGATTTATAAGACAGCTATTAAGAGAGCTGAAAGCAAATATAAACGAAAACACATATGTAGTAGGAGATTTCAACACCCCACTCTCAACAAAGGACAGATCAAAAAAACAAAAGCTACACAAGGACACAAGAGCCTTAAAAGAAGACCTAGACAAAATGGACCTAATAGACATATACAGGATGCTATACCCACAAGGAACAGAATACACCTTCTTCTCAAATGCACATGGATCCTTCTCTCAAACTGATCACATACTAGGCCACAAGGCAAACATGAATAAATACACAAAGATTAAAATAATACCAACCTTTTTTTTCAGACCACAAGGGCATCAAACTAGAAATCAACAATGAAAAGAAAGTAAGAAGAACACCTAACACCAACTTGAAAAATTAGAAAAAGAGCAACAGAAAAACCCCAAATCCAGCAGAAGACAAAAATAACAAAAATAAAAGAAGAAATAAATAATTTAGAAGCCTAAAAGACTATCCAAAAGATTAACGAAACCAAAAGCTGGTTCTTTGAAAAAATAAACAAAATTGATAAACCCCTTGCAAAACTCACAAAGGAAAGAAGAGAGAAAATCCTAATAAACAGAATCACAGATGAAAGAGGAGAAATTACAACAGACACAAAAGAAATCCAAAGGATAATAAGAGATTATTATGAACAACTACATGGAAATAAATACAACAACCTGGATGAGATGGATAGATTCTTAGAAAGATACAACTCCCCAAAATTAAACAAAGAAGATATAGAGAACTTAAATAAACCAATCACAAGCAGCGAAATTGAAGCAGTCATCAAAACTCTACCTAAAAACAAGAGCCCAGGACCTGATGGCTTTACAAATGAATTCTACTAGACATTCAAAGAAGAAATAATGCCCTCACTACTAAAGCTTTTCCAACAAATTGAGAAAGAAGGAAAACTGCCAAACACATTCTATGAAGCAAACATCACACTCATACCAAAACCAAATAAGGACAACACCAAGAAAGAAAACTATAGACCAATATCCTTAATGAACACAGATGCAAAAATCTTAAACAAAATCCTGGCAAACCGAATCCAACGATGCATTAAAAACATCATTCATCATGACCAAGTAGGATTTATCCCAGGGGCACAAGGATGGTTCAACATCCGGAAATCAATTAACATAATACACCACATCAACAAAGAGAAAAACAAAAACCACATGATAATATCAATAGATGCAGAGAAAGCATTTGACAAAGTCCAGCATCCATTCATGATAAAAGCCCTTGAAAAACTGGGTATTAAA